>CM024757.1:134097144-134236162 GCA_014218235.1 Colocasia esculenta
TGGCATGTGAATATATCATAATACATCTGGTAATTTATGTAATTAAATTGCCCTACTTTGAATAAGACTTGTCTTCATTCTCTCGCGTTGTTTTGGGAATACCGTTCTCGACGCTCCACTAATCTAGAATTCCTATAGAATGTCGGGCACTTGTTTCTATATACACACTCTCTCTTGACTTGGATGAACTCTCCGTCGGATACTCCTTCTGCCGGACTAGCGAATCCTTGTTCAAGGCCTCCGTAAGTCTCCTCTGTCCATGGATTCCCACATGGTCGACGAGCCGGTTGTACCCTAACACCTATTACCCCCTTTAGGATCAATATGATCCAACGGCTATTAGAAGTTCGCTCTTATCTTGAATCACGTCGGACCTAGACCTGTGCGCAACATGGCCAGCGGAAGGGTAGTGAATTCCACCTGATTGCCAACACTATGTGTGCATGTTGTGCAACTGTTACTATCGCCCTGTTTGCTCGACGTGTTACGTGCAATGTCCACTAGCTCTCATCTATACTCTACTCGCTCGCCTATTCATGTTCACTCTACTATCTCGTCTATTCATCTAGTACTCTCATCTATTTCTTGGTACTCTCTATTGGCCATTGACTGATTGTCTAAAGATAAACAATATACCAATGCATGGCAATATATAAAGGGCTCGATATGGTCCTGGGATGCGCCCAAAAGTGCTAATGCCCATGGGAGTTAAATGATCAGAGTGTTTGGCATTACACTCGAGTGCTATCTATCTCGACTATCTAAATGACAATCAAAGTGCTATGTTCTCTCGTTGTCTATTGACAAAAAGTGCTATACTATACCCGTTGTGCTATTGATATACGTGTGTTATTTGTGCTATGGCCATCTTGCTATTTGTGCTATACTCGACGCTCGTGCTATATTTGGAAACTTGTGCTATTTCGTTCACGTGCTATCATGCTATCTCTCACGTTACTTGACTCACTCGCTCTATCATTAGTTACTCTGCCTTTTAATGCATTAATTATTTAAAGCCTGCTGACTATTGAGATTTAAGTCCTACTGGGCATTATCTCTCACCCTGCGTTATTTATCATTGTGTTCTCAGTGAGATCGAGGATGACACACACACTCAAGAGGACGGGAACGACTAGGAGTGATGTATGAGCACCCTAGTGTCTTAGTGCTATGTTAGAGTTATAGTAGTTATGTTAGAAGTTTGAGTCCTGTCTTTTGCTTATTTCAATGTAATTGGCCCTATAGAATGGCTCTGATATTAGTGGTTGTAACTAGACATTGGAAGTTTAATGAGAAGAATTTTCTTTAGTATTATTCATTGTGCAATGGTTTGATGTCTAGTACTTGCTCTGTACCCGTTTACTTGCAACTGCCTCGCATTCCGATATTCCGCGTCGAGGCGTGACATCGTGGGCCAGAAAGTAGTGCTTGAGTTTTTGAACTACCTACACTAGCGCGGCATAAATTTTTGTCTGCGGTGGTGTACTTGGATTCTGCGGTGTTGAATAGCCCAGAAAGATAGTATGCTACCCTTTCTTTCCCAGATTCATCGTATTGTGCAAGGACAATACCTAGGGAGTCCTCATGACTGACAGATATAGGATTAATGGTTTCCCGGTACAGGAGGTTACAAAATTGGGGGATTCATAAGATACCTCTTCAAATCATCAAAGGCTTCTCGGCACTTGTCATTCCATTCGAACTTTGCCCCCCCTTTCAAGAGATCATAGAATGGGCGGCATCTTTGTGAATGTTGTGATATGAATCTTCTAATGAATTGCAGACGCCCAATCAAGCCTCTTAGTTGAGAGATTCTTTGGAGGTGGCATTTCCGCTATAGCCCTAGCCTTGTTTGGATCGATCTCAATTCCCCGCTTACTAACTATGAAGCCTAGCAACTTTCCTGACGATACCCCGAACACACACTTCTTTGGATTCATTCTCAGCTTGTACTCCCTTGATCTTTGCAACACCTTGGAGAGGATCTCGGGGTGTCTCTCCTGGTTCTTGACTTCACCAAGATGTCATCCACGTACACTTCTACATAGACGTGTATCATGTCGTGGAAGATGGCCATCATCGCCCTTTGATAGGTAGCCCCAGCATTCTTCCCCAAATGGCATGACTACGTAACAGTATGTTCCCAGGGCGTGGTGAAGGATGTTTTCTCTCTTGATCCTCAGGAGCTAGACAGATTTGGTTATAGCCTGAATATCCATCCATGAATGAGAGGGTTTCATACCCAGCGGTGTTTATCAATCAGCACATCAATGTGAGAATCGGGAAGTCATCCTTTGGACATGCCCTATTTAAGTCCCGGAAGTCGATACAGATTCTGACCTTTCCGTCCTTCTTCATGACCGGGACTATATTTGCCACCCAGTTCGGATAAAGCACTACCCTGATGAATCTAGCCTTGTGGAGTTTGTCTACTTCGTCCTTCATCTTCAGGGCCATAAGTGGGTGGAACCTTCTAAGTTTTTGCTTTATGGCCTTGGCCCCTCTTTCAATACGAGTCGATGCTCTACTAATGAAGGTCTAGGCCGGGCATGCCCTCATAAGACCAGAAAATGTGTCTTTATACTCCCTCAAAATTTGCACCAGTTCCTCTTCTTCATCAGGAGGGAGGTTAGTTGAGATAATCACAATCCTGGGATCTTCTTCTGTTCCAATATTGACTTCCTTAGTAGGTTCATCCACCACCGTTGTAGGTTCATCAAATCTTCTGACACCACTCGCGTACATCTCGGCAGTGTCATCTACTTCACCATCCTCTTCATCGATTGGGTCCTCGTCATTCATGATCTCATAGACGCCAAACCCGTCGTCTACGAACACGCCATCCTGCTCAATCTCTTCTTCTAACACCAACGCGTCCTTTGTGAACTCCTCTATTAGCAACAATGCTTGGCATCGCCGAGCTAACTCCTGAAGGTATCTCCGGGGAATAGCCTTGCCTCGTTGCTTCCTAGGGCGACGTTTGGACTTGGCGGGTGCTAGGTTGACCTGACTCTCTACCCTATGATGATCAGTCTATCTCCATGTAATTTAATAAATTACACATCTATTTTGGTGATTAACAAAACTATGATAAGGTCACTAATACATTTTCTATGAAGTCTAAGCACAGGAAATAAACCAAGGAAAAACAAGCCAATCAAGTAAGTATTCATCTCACTACAACAATGTGAACTCAAAGCATCAATACTTGTCTAAGTACACATCGATTTCCACTATAGGTCATAACGATTTCCTTAGTTTTCATAACGATTTCATACTTACAAGGATTCTATGTGTTAAATCGTTAAGTGATCGCAACGATTTGCCCTCACAACGATTCGTTAAGTGATCGCAACGATTTGCCCTCACAACGATTCGTTAAGAGATCGCAAACTTGCCCTCACAACGATTCATTAAGTGGTTCGTAACGATTTACTCTTGTAACGATTTCTTTAGCCATCGTAACGATTTGCTCTCGTAATGATTTCTTTAGTCATCGTAACGATTTGCCCTCGTAACATTTCTTTAGTCTCGTAACGATTTTTCTCTCGTAACGATTTCTTTAGCCATCGTAACGATTTTCTCTCGTAACGATTTCTTTAGCCATCGTAACGATTTGCTCTCGTAACGATTTCTTTAGTCATCATAATGATTTGCTCTTATAACGATTTCTTTAGTCATCGTAACGACTTGTTTTCATAACGATTCATTAAGTAATTCACAATGATTTATACATCGATTTGTTCATAACGTCATAACGATTTGTACATCGATTTACTCATAACGTCATAACGATTTGTACATCGATTTGTTCAGAACATCACAACAATTTGTATATCGAATTTCATAACATCAAACAATTTGTACATCGATTTGTTCAGAACATCACAACGATTTGTATATCGACTTGTTCATAACATCAGAACGATTTGTACATCGATTTGTTCAGAACATCACAACGATTTGTATATCGATTTGTTCATAACATCACAACGATTTGTATATCGATTTGTTCATAACATCACAATGATTTGTATATTGATTTGTTTATAACATCACAACGATTTGTATATCGATTTGTTCATAGCATCACAACGATTTGTACATCGACTTGCTTATAACATCAAACGATTTGTACATCGATTTGTTTATAACTTCATAACGATTTGATTCTAATACATATAACGATTTGTGTATGCATCTCATTACTTATGATGCAGAACGATTCACTCATTTGCACAACGATTTCATAAGTCATGTATAACGATTTCATGGAACAATGATTCAATTTTTGAGCTAATTTTTGACACGTTGAAATGTCAAAGTCTTCACGCATATTTATGATAGCTGTGCATTTATGAGACTGAACATATCACTGCATGATGTAGATGATATCTTCCATTATCGTATCGTACTCTATAAACATCTTTTAGAACAACAAAATGGCATTACCATTTTGATGAACATTCGTCTAACGTTGACTGACAACAAGAGATAGCTTAGCTGTCTATCGTTCAAGCTTTAAATATGTACAGGTCTCTGACAGCATCTGTCATACAACGTTGGACAAAATAGAAGCCAAAGAGATTACAGAAGAACCTCTCTCTCTTTGCATGCATGAAAGATAAAGGACTGTTGACTGGAAGCTTCCAAGTGTCAAGCAGTCTAACGTACACTTATGCATAGACAACGGGCACTTCAACGTTCGAATTTCAAATATGATATATATAGAATGATGAAGTTCCTGAAGCAATAGTAGAAGAGAACGTTAAAGAACAAGAAGTTTCCAACTCCTTCAACCTTCTGCAAGCCTTTCTTAGAGCCAAGCAAAAACTCCCATTAGTCTTAGCTCTTGCTCTCTGTGCTGAGTTCAGATCTGTGAGAGAGTTTTTTTGTTCTGAGAAGAGTCCTTGATTGTAGATCTCTTTCTTCTCAGTCCTTGCTTCAGATCAAGCAGTGTTCTATAAGCTTGATCTAGGGGCATCATCTCTTTGACACATTCTCTTGTGTTGTTCCCTTCTGTTGTGAAGGAAGACCTGGTGGGGTATCCAGGGTGTTGTTCCCTTCGGGTGAAGGAAGACCAGCTGGGGTGGTGAGTGTTGTAGTGTCCTTAAGGGGGACTGTACCCTTGTTAGTGAAATCCTGAGATATTGCTCAGGACTGGACGTAGGACTCCTAAGGAGGAGATCCGAACCAGGATAATTCTTTGTGTCGTGTGATTGCTTTTGTGTGTTTGATCTTTCGATTCACTAACACTAACAATCTGCAAAGTGTGTTTGTGTGACTGTTTTGTGAACAGTTTTGAGTGTTAAATAATTTTTAAGAATCCCATTCACCCCCCCCCCCCCTCTGGGCTTGCTAGCTGGGCAACAAGTGGTATCAGAGCAAATCTCTTCGACAAAGAAGAAGATCCAACGATCTGAAGAGAAAAGATCAAATGGCAGCCCAAGGTCACTCAGAAGGTCAGTCAGTCATAGGCCACCGCTATTCGACGGAGAAGATTACACCTACTGGAAAACAAGAATGGAATACTTCCTACAAGGATTTGATTTCCAAATATGGTCCATAGTAGAAGAAGGCGATCTAGTTATTCTAAACAACAGAGACAATTGGACAGAAGATGATAGAAAGAAGATTTCTCTCAACTGTAAAGCCAAAAGCATTTTGTGTTGTGCCCTCAGTAAAAAGGAATTCAACTGTGTATCTGCCTACAAATCCGCCATGGAAATGTGGGAAAAGCTCAGGATCACTTATGAAGGCACCGATAAAGTCAAGGAAACCAAGATAGACATTCTAGTGACACAATATGAAAGGTTCCAGATGCAGCCAGGAGAATCTATAACCCAAATGTTCAGCAGATTTACAGACATCACCAACGGGTTAGCAGGATTAGGAAAAAGCTATGATATGGGAGACATGGTCAGAAAAATTCTTAGATCCCTACCATCTTCTTGGACTCCCAAGGTAACAGCTATAGAAGAAGCCAATGACTTGAAGAGGATGTCATTGGAAAATCTCATTGGGTCCCTCATGACCCATGAGATAAACATGGAGATTAGGAGAATCATCCACTAGAAAGAAGCACACAAATGCCCTCAAAGCAGTAGAAGGCAGCTCTGAGGAACAATCAGAAGATGAATCCAGTAGTGAAGACAGTGAAGATGAAGAAGCATGTTGTCTAGAAGACTACAACAATATTGGCCAAGAAAAGAAGTATCAATCTGGCAGGCGATACTTCAAAAGGAAAGGATTTCAGAAACCTGAAGCAAAGGACATAAAGAAGAATGAACCAATTTGTTATGAGTGCAAGAAGCCAGGACACATCAAGGTAGAGTGTCCAAAGCTCAAGAAATCTGAATTCAGAAAGAAGGACAGTTCAAGAAAGTTCAGAAGATATAAGAAGAAAGCCATGGCAGCAGCTTGGGACAACAGCAGTGACTCGGATAGCGAGTCAAGCTCAAACAGTGAGGAAGAAGAAAAGGCTAACCTAGCCTTCAGGCAGACATCGCAGAAAAGGTAACCTCTGACTCATCCTTTAATTCCTATAATGATTCTGATTCAGATAACATAGACGATGCTTTTAATGAACTGTATGATAAATATAGAGAAGTATCTAAATTATTAAAGCTAGTAAGAAAATGTTGCATGTCTAGAAAATACCAATTCAGATTTAAATCAGAAAATGAACAACTAGAGAAGCAAGTTAGTGAACTTAAAAGAAGAAGAGTTGCTATGCGAAAATCTAAAAAATAAAATACACAAATAACAAAATTAGAAAAACAAGAAAGTTCAGACGAATTAAAAAGAAATCAAAATACTAACAGAAAAAAATGATAAACTATCAAGTACATTAGAAAATTTACTAATGGTAAAAATTCTTAATACTAAAAGAGCCAGAAGATCAGGTAAAAGGAAGAATGGATTAGGTTACATTCCACCAGATAATGAAGATACAACAATATACCCTAAAACATATCCAACTCCAAAATTCGTACCTGAACAAGATATAGCATATAAATCAAACTTTAATATACTCCATATAAAAAGTAACTAAAACACATGTTGTAGTCACTACAACAAGCTAGGTCACAGTAAATAACATGTTCAACTAAACATAAAAGATGGAAAATCAAAAGAAAAACTGATGACACTAACCAACCAGGACCCAAAAGAACTTGGGTACCTAAAACTTGATGTTTTCATTTCAGGAAAAACTCGGGCATCCAAGTGGTACTTGGACAGTGGATGCTCAAAGCATATGTCAGGAAACAGAAGGTGTTTACCCATTTAGAAGCTGAAGAAGGCACAGTCACCTATGGAGATAATGGAAAGGGACTGTGATAGGCAGTGGATCAGTGAGCAGCAAAGGTAAGATAGTAATTGAAGATGTTCTGTGTGTAAAGGCCTGAAGCACAACCTTATCAGCATTAGCCAGTTATGCAACAAAGGACATCAGATCAGATTTCAAGAATCCAAATGCAATATTATGAAGGATGGAGAAGTGATTTTTGAAGCCAACAGAGAGAAGAATCTGTACGTACTTTACCTTGAACAGCTGAAAGATCAAGACATTTGTTTAGCAGCCAGCAAAGAGCAGTCAACTGAGTTGTGGCACAGAAGATTGGGCCACTGCAGTCTAGATGGCATGAGAAAGCTGATCAAGAGAAACTTGGTGGAAGGTCTGCCAAAGGTCAACACAAAAATGGACGGTGTCTGTGGACCATGTGCAAAAGGAAAGCACACTAAGTCATCCTTCAAGTCAAAGAGTGTGGTAACAACCTCCAAACCCTTAGAACCCCTTCATATGGATTTATTTGGGCCAATGAGGACCACAAGTCTTGGAGGAAAGAATTTTGGATTCGTTATAGTAGATGACTATTCAAGATTCACATGGGTATCCTTTCTAGAACACAAAGATGATACATTTGATAGCTTTGTAAGCTTCAGCAAAAAGGTTCATAAAAATAAGAAGTTTAGCATTATTGGAATCAGGTCAGATCATGGAGGAGAATTTCAAAATGATAAATTTGCAAAATTCTGTGATGACCAAGGAATAGAGCACAATTTCTCAGCACCAAGGACACCACAGTAGAATGGAGTTGCTGAGAGAAAGAATATGACTTTATTGGACATGGCAAGAACAATGTTATCAGAATATGATATGCCAAGATATTTTTGAGCTGAAGCAGTCAATACAGCAAGTTACATCATCAATAGAGTAATGATCAGGCCTATCTTGAAAAAGACTGCGTATGAATTGTTCAAGGGAAAGAAGCCCAAGATCAGTCACTTCAGGACATTCGGATGTCCATGCTTCATCCACAACAACGACAAAAGAGACATTGGTAAGTTAGATTCCAAATCAGATGAAGGCATCTTCATGGGGTATGCTTCTAAACCAAAAGGATATAGAGTGTTCAATAAACGTACTTTATTGATTGAGCAGTCAGTACATGTTATTTTTGATGAAACTAACCCTTCCTTGAGAAAGGAAGAAGATATGATAATGATGATGTAGATGAATTGTCCAAGAAATAAAGAATACATCAATTGAGGACAAGGAAGATCCACCTCTGGAAGACCTCAACAAAGGGATATTTCTCATCAAAATCTTCCAAAAGAGTGGAGATACAAGAAAGATCACCCTCCTGAAAATCATTGGTGATCCATCTGTAGGGGTAAGAACAAGAGGTAACATATTTCATGTGATTATTAGCTTTTGTTTCTCAAATAGAGCCTAGGACCGTCAATGAAGTCGTCACGGATGAATCTTGGATTTTAGCCATGCAAGATGAACTGAATCAGTTCAAGAGAAACCAGGTTTGGTCACTTGTTCCTAGACCATCAGATCATCCAGTGATTGGCACCAAATGGGTGTTCAGAAATAAATTGGATGAAGCTGGTGTGATCATAAGAAACAGGCCAGATTGGTAGCTCAAGGCTATTCCCAAGAGGAAGGCATAGATTTCAATGAAACCTATGCGCCTGTGGCTAGGCTTGAGGCTATTAGAATCCCACTTGCATATGCATCTGCACTAGATGAGAAATTATTTCAAATGGATGTAAAGTCTGCATTTCTTAATGGTTTTATTAAGGAGGAAGTTTATGTAGAACAACCTCCAGGCTTTGATGACACTGAATTTCCGAATCATGTTTTTAAATTACACAAAGCATATATGGTTTAAAACAAGCACCTAGTCTGGTATGAAGGCTTAGCTCTTTCCTATTAAACCATGGTT
Organism: Colocasia esculenta; assembly: GCA_014218235.1. Taxonomy (NCBI): domain Eukaryota; kingdom Viridiplantae; phylum Streptophyta; class Magnoliopsida; order Alismatales; family Araceae; genus Colocasia; species Colocasia esculenta. The sequence continues at coordinate 134,106,384 of CM024757.1, forward strand.
TTATCAAAGGTCAAGTAGATAGTACTCTGTTCATCAAATCTAAAGTCAAACATATATTGCTTGTTCAAATTTATGTTGATGACATAATATTTGGTTCTACTGACGAATCACTTTGCAAGTACTTTGAGAAGCTTATGTAGAGAGAGTTTGAGATGAGCATGATGGGAGAGCTCAACTACTTCTTTGGGTTGCAAATCAAAAAGGAAGGAGGGACTCACATCTATCAAGCTAAGTACACCAAGGAACTCTTAAAGAAGTTCAGATTTGATAATGCCAAGCCACTGTCAACACCTATGAGCACATCAATAAGAATGGATAGTAACAAAGATGGTAAGAATGTAGATAAAAAAATCTACAGAGGTATGATAGGATCCTTACTATACTTAACTGCTAGTAGACCTGATATTTTATTTAGTGTATGCATGTGTGCTAGGTATCAGGCAGATCCTAGAGAATCTCATCTAATTTCAATAAAAAGAATTTTAGATATTTAGCTAGAACTCATGACTTAGGTCTTTGGTATCCAAAATCATGTGAAATTAACTTAGTAGGATACTCTGATGCTGACTACGCTGGATGCAAATAGATAGAAAAAGCACAAGTGGTTGTTGTCAATTCCTTGCAGATGTCTGATATCATGGTCCTCTAAGAAACAAAACTCAGTAGCACTGTCAACAGCTAAGCTGAGTACGTAGCTGCTAGAAGTTGTTGTACACAACTCCTATGGATCAAGCAACAACTTGAGGATTATGGGCTACATATCAAGACAATTCCACTACTATGACAACACCAGTGCTATAAATTTGACCAAGAATCCAGTACATCACTCAAGGACTAACACATTGAGGTTAGATATCATTTTATTCGTGATCATGTAGCAAATGGAACATAGATATTTCATTTATTGATACAAATAATCAGTTAGCAGATATCTTCACAAAGGCCTTACCTGAAGAGAGATTACTTCCCTTAGAAGGAATTAGGCATGTGTAAATTGTGAAAGATGTATCTGTTTAAAACTAAAATATTAATTTTCAGAATTTGAATTATTTTCCCTCCAAAACTTGAGCAAAATTCCAATTATTGCTAATCCTTTTAATTTTGTCATGACGGTTCATTGTTTTTATAAGAGTTTATTCCTATCAATCTAGTCAGTTTTGTCGTTTCTACCATCATGGCGCCCTAATTCTAAAAGTCATTCTTTTAATTTTCCCCGAAATCTGTGCAGCAACGATTCACATCTCTTCATCATCTTCTTCCTTCTGCCTGAGGCGATACCCTATCGACTCCGGCATCGACTCTCTCGGATTTCAAGTTTCCAACCAATTCCCGCCAAAAATTTCTTGAGGGCTTCTGTTCCATTCCTCTTTCCAGTCCTCCAGAAATTCTCTCCGTTCACATCCATGGCCTCTTCTGGTAGTTCCAGCAGCGTCGGGGGCTACAAAGCCGAATTTCTTACCGATGAACAGCAAGTCAGGTTTGCGTTGTGAAAGTCAAGCTATGCGGTCACAAAGCAGTGAATGTGGCAGATTTGCAGAAGAACGGAATGGGGAGCATCGTCGAAGCTTTGGATAGATTGAAGTGGACGAAGATGGATACTATCTCTTAAGTAAGTTTTCTGGACCTGGTAAAAGCCTTCTATGTGTGTCTGAAGTCAGAGGCTGACGGGACCTTGACTTCCATGGTCAAGGGAACCCAGATTAGGGTCACACGAGACTTATTAGCATCTCTCTTTGGTGTGACTACCTCCGGACACAGTGGAGTTCACACTGTGAATATCCAAGAAAAGGGTTTAGGGATAGTTGGTCCCGAGTTCAGATTGAAAGATGACAAAGTGGATGTAAACCAGTTGAATGCATTCAATCACATCCTGCACTTTGTAGTTTGTCAGATTGTGGTTCCCAGAAGTGCTACCTTTTCAACTTGCACTAGGGATGATTCAGATTTAATGTTCTGGGCTATCAAGAAATCAACACTACAGAGCTCATGATTGAAAGGATGAAGTTTGCAAGCTCTCAGGTATGGGACACTAAGAGCAAGCTGAATGTTTCCTTACCTTATGCCCATCTCCTGACGAATATTTTTCAGCACTATGGCATAAGTGTAGTAGGAGATGTGTCTGAGAAGATGGGCCAAGCAATCCGGTCCAGAAATTTAAGGAAAATCGATTTTTCAGTTGTCAATGGGGTTTGGAAAAGACTTCTATGGCTGAGGGTGAAGCCATCATTCGCGAAGCCCAAGAAGGTCATGAAGCAGTTCAAGCAGCAGCAGAACCAGAAGTAGCAGCAACACCATCTTTTGAAGCAGAACCATCAGCAGCAGTAGAAGCTCAAATTGAAAGAGCTGAAGCAGCAGCAGCCGCAGTATCCAGCAACAGAATTGAGGATATCCCTCCAGAGGTCATTGAGCCTGTTAGCCATAGTTCAGAGGATCCTCCTCCCTCTTCCCGAGTAGCCACTATACTCAGGGATGTGCTGGACTCCATCCAAAGTACTCAGGAGGAGTCAAAACTTGGTGGTGATTCAGTGGCAGAAACTGTGGCTCCAGGCCACACTGAGGAAATCATTGTGGAGGAAGCTCTCATTCAGGGGGAGCAAGAAATCACTATTGAAGAAGATCAAATGGAAGATGCTCCTGCTCAGGGGGAGCAATCATCTAAGAAAGAAGGAGTACCTCAGGGGGAGCACACTGAAAATATTTCTATCAATGATCAATTCACTGAGGAACATGCTGATTTTGTGGAGCCCATTGCAAGGGCAAGCCAAAAAGGGAAACGAGTAGCTCATCGAAGGTCAAAGAAGAAATAGCTGAAAGTCAATTTGAAGCCTATCATCAGAAGGTTGAATGAGCAAGGCAAAGCCATCTCATCTATGCAATCAGATATTCAGTCCATCTCTATCAGCCATACTTCTGTATCAAATGAACTTGGAACTGTGTCCACTGAAGTTCATAGCTTGAGAGATGATTTTAGAATGTTCAAGCAATTATGCAGATGGATGAAAGGTGAGTTTGACAGTGTCAAGAACTCATCTCTTCAAGGGTTCAACCACCTCTGCCCCTCCAATCTCTCTCATGCTGACCAGTTAGTAATGCAGGGCCATCAGGGCCAGGCCCAGAAAGAAAATGCAAGATCATCAGGGCAGTTTTCAGAGGCATCAACAGGCCATCCGGGCACAAAATGATGAGAATATAATACCTACAGCGGAATCTTGTGGCGTTGAGAAGCTGGGGCCATCTGAAGTTGTGGTTGGGCCACCAGGGCCATTGATCTCTGAAGGTATGGATCCAAGAGTAGTTGAGTCTGTTGTTGCTCCCGAAGCCCATGAGTCTTCATCTCTTGCAACACCAAACCCTCCCTCACCACCTTCTTCTTCCACAGCTCCTCCAGCTCCACCTACCTTCAAACAACCTGCACCAAGAACCATCTCATCTCCAGCACCTTTTCCCTCTGAACCTTATTCATCTCCTATCATGCCCACTACCATTTCCACATCCATTTCTCCCTCTCCTCCCATTGTTATCAATCCTCCAGTTTCTTCATCAGCTGGAACCTCTTCATCATCTGGTCCCTCATCAGCCGAGCCATCCACTATTCTTTCTCCTAAATCATTCCTTCATCCTCCTATTCCACCTACATCTGTTACATTACTCCTACTGATCCCCGACTTGCTAGTGTTTTTCAAAATAAATTTGAGGATGAGTTGGAGCGCACCACACTCATCTCAATCCTAGCAGTTGCTTCACATGTTCACAGGACTGATTCTTCTAGTCCTGTTTCTAAAAAGAGGAAAATTTCAAAACTCTTGCTCTTTCCTTGAACCCCTGTTTCCTCCTCTTTGGTACTCCCTCACATTGAAAATCGAAGGAGACCAATTTACTGTGAATATCTCTAAAAATGTGTTCTAGCCAACCTTTTTGGCATTCCTTTTCTCAATCTTACTGATCACCTTAACATCATATTTCCCTACTGCCACCTTTCCAAAGCCGACCACTCAAAATCTTCCAATTGGCTGAATGCAAGACTGAAGATCAATGGGCCAAAGGGCATAAGACTCTCTACAGCAAGTATCTTCTTGCCCGATCAGACAGCACCCCTCGACATGATCATCCTCTCACCCTTTCTGAATGGTTTGTATTTCATCACCAAGCACTTTGGTGCCCTTTCATTCTCAAAGAAATCAGAATCACCAGGTGCTTCCAGCTTTACAATGATTTTTGTTATCTACAAAAGCTACCCAATGTTCAGTTTGGCCAATTCCATGGGGCTCTTGCTACTCTTCGATCTGAAAGTCCCATTAATTGCCCCTTCCATGTGGACTTCACCACTCTGCAGATACCTAAAGTAGTATTTCTTCCGAAGTTACACTCCTTGGTCTTGGATTCCTCCGTTGGCTCTCATGCCTTTGAAAGATTTGCCAGAGTCATGGGGAGAATCTCAGCTCAGCAGAGTCGCCTTCCCTCCTTTCAAAGGTTTATCTTTCGCAAATATCATCTGGGCCACATCTCTTCTGCAGTGCTTGCTCCCTTGATGTCTGAATGTGAAAGGCTCTCTCCCACAGATTGGGAGAAGTACTACAATCAATCTGCTCTCCAGTTGGAATTCTTGAACAACTCTTTGGTCCGAGCAGGCAAGCCACCTCTCTCTGCTGAAGCTTTTCTGGACTTGAATTCCATCAATCCAGTTCAGGAACTGTTTGTGCAATGGGCTGAGCGGTACTCCGCTTTTATTTTCTTAAAAAAGGACTTGAAGGATCATCAGTTCTTCTATCCTGTTACTATTGCTCACTTTCTTCAGCATGCCAGTTTTGGGAAGTCAAGCCATTTCCGGTTCACCCTTGATAAGAATCAGTATGCGCATTTCTTAGAAGATCAGCGCAGCTTTACATTGAGCGCATGCGTCCTGAGATGGGTGCATCTTTCTCTATAGATTCTGGCATCTTCCAACAACTTTTTGAAGAACAGGAGATTAAGGCTTGGGAACTTATTTCCCGGCATGCCTCTCTTCTTTCTCCAATATCTATCTCCCTGTACCCCCTCAATTTAATCCAATATAGTTTTAGCTCTCTCATTTATCTCTCTCTCTTCTTTGTCTCAAGCGTTTAATCTTTTTGCTTAAATGACAAAAGGGGGAGAAATATTGCATTTCTGAAATACATTCCTTATGTTATTTCCACAATCATACTTAGAATTATTTCAGATAATGTGTGCTTATTGTTAAGTTTTGTCATCACCAAAAAGGGGGAGATTGATGATCAGTCTATCTCCATGTAATTTAAATAAATTACACATCTATTTTGGTGATTAACAAAACTATGATAAAGGTTACTAACACATTTTTTATGAAGTCTAAGCACAGAAAATAAACCAAGGGAAAACAAGCCAATCAAGTAAGTATTCATCTCACTACAACAATGCGAACTCAAAGCATCAATACTTGTCTAAGTACACATCGATTTCCACTATAGGTCATAATGATTTCCTTAGTTTCATAACGATTTCATACTTACAAGGATTCTATGTGTTAAATCGTTAAGTGATCGCAACGATTTGCCCTCACAATGATGTTCGTGTGATCGCAATGATTTGCCCTCACAACGATTCGTTAAGTGATCGCAAAGACTTACCCTCACAACGATTTGTTAAGTGGTTCGTAATGATTTGCTCTTGTAACGATTTCTTAGCCTCGTCGTAACGATTCTCTCGTAACGATTTCTTTAGTCATCGTAACGATTTGCTCTCGTAACGATTTCTTTAGTCATCGTAACGATTTTCTCTCGTAACGATTTCTTTAGCCATCGTAACGATTTGCTCTCGTAACGATTTCTTTAGTCATCATAACGATTTGCTCTCGTAACGATTTCTTTAGTCATCATAACGACTTGTTTTCATAACAATTCATTAAGTAATTCACAACGATTTATACATCGATTTGTTCATAACGTCATAACGATTTGTACATCGATTTACTCATAACGTCATAACGATTTGTACATCGATTTGTTCAGAACATCACAACGATTTGTATTTCGACTTGTTCATAACATCACAACGATTTGCTACATCAATTTGTTCAGAACATCACAACGATTTGTATAACGACTTGTTCATAACATCACAATGATTTGTACATCGATTTGTTCAGAACATCACAACGATTTGTATATCGATTTGTTCATAACATCACAATGATTTGTATATCGATTTGTTCATAACATCACAACGATTTGTATATCGATTTGTTCATAACATCACAACGATTTGTACATCAACTTGCTTATAACGTCATAATGATTTATACATCGATTTGTTTTAAGTTCATAACGATTTGATTACAAATACATATAACGATTTGTGTATATCTCATTACTTATGAATGCAGAACGATTTCCATCTTTGCACAACGATTTCATAAGTCATGTATATAACGATTTCATGGAAGACAACGATTCATTTTCGAGCTAATTTTTGACACGTTGAAAAGTCAAAGTCTTCACGCATATTTATGACCAGCTGCATTTATGAAGACTAAACGTATCACTGTATGAATGCAGACGATATCTTCCATTATCGTATCATACTCTGTAAACATCTCTTAGAACAAAAAAATGGCATTACTATTTTGATGAACATTCATTCTAACGTTGATTGACAATAAGAGATAGCTTAGCTGTCTATCGTTCAAGCTTTAAATATCTGCAGGTCTCTAACAACATCTCTCATACAACATTGGACAAAATAGAAGCCAAAGGAGATTACAGAAGATCCTCTCTCCTCTTTGTGTGCATGAAAAGATAAATGGCTGTTGACTGGAAGCTTCCAAGTGTCAAGCAGTCTAACATACCTTATGCATAGAGACAACGGCACTTCAACATTCGAATTTCAATGATGATAATATAGAAGGATGAAGTTCCTGAAGCAATAGTAGATGAAGAATGGTTAGAGAACAAGAATTTCCAACGCCTTCAACCTTCGAAGCCTTTCTTAGAGCCAAGCAAACTCACATTAGTCTTAGCTCTTGCTCTCTATGCTGAGTTTAGATCTGTGAGAGAGCTTTTTGTTCTGAGAAGAGTCCTTGATTGTAGATCTCTTCTTCTCAGTCCTTGCTTCAGATCAGGTAGTGTCTATAAGCTTGATCTAGGGGCATCATCTCTTTGAACACATTCTCTTGTGTTGTTCCCTTCTATTGTGAAGGAAGACCTGGTGGGGTATCCAGGGTGTTGTTTCCTTCGGGTGAAGGAAGACCAGCTGGGGTGGTGAGGTTGTAGTGTCCTTAAGGGGGACTATACCCTGTTAGTGAAATCCTGAGATATTGCTCAAGGACTGGACGTAGGACTCCTAAGGAGAGGAGATCCGAACCAGGATAATTCTTTGTGTCATGTGATTGCTTTTGTGTGTTTGATCTTTCGATTCACTAACACTAACAATCTGCAAAGTGTGTTTTATGTGACTGTTTTGTGAACAGGTTTTGAGTGTTAAATAATTTTAAGAATCCCATTCACCCCCCCCCCTCTGGGCTTGCTAGCTGGGCAACACCCTAGACTCACCTAAGCTAAGACTAGACTCTTCTAACCTAGACGACTCTTCCTGACTTGATGACTCTATAGGACTAGGGGAGGACATGGGGTCCTCGAAGAGAATGGATCCTAATGAAGGAGCAGGAGGGGAAGCCCCAGTTGAGGGGTGCCCCTGATCAGGAGGGTGAAGGAGGTATGTCGGCTCCTCGACCTCAATATGCATTTGAAGATTGACGTTTTTTTTTTTGAGATCAGTGGAGAGCATGCAGCACGAGAGAGTGATCTCATGTTCTCAAATAAGATTGCAAAGCAGAGAGGACTGAAGGTGGGAGGTTAGGAGTGAGGATGTTATGCGTAGCTGTCAGGAGTTGAGGAGACAATTGGATGAGTAAGGAAAGGGATGAAGGGACGAGGCTTGAAAGGAGGGAGCACAAGAGTGATGGATGGATGGCCAAGCACGTGCCCCTCCACAGCTCGTCCGTCGTCTTCCCTTCTTCGTAGGGGATGTCTGGTTCTCCCACGTCTATGGTTTCATTCATCAACTACCTCTTGGATGTGATGGATGTGGGTGGATCTAGCAGTTCAGCTGCAGCTGGCAGCCATGTTCTTTCTTCCTCCCAGAACAAACGACTGAAGGCTATAGTGATGTCTTCTATATCAAACTAGCGGTACCATTCAGCCTCTGGATCCCCTATCTTCCTTCTTTTTCCCGGGCGGAGTGTTTCCAGTGCCCTGTATGTGAGCATGGGGGCCATGTGCCTAGCAAAGTGTCTGCCATGTACCTCGTGTTGTGACAGCTCCACCTCGACCACCACAGTGTTATATCCTGGTTGTGTTGGACCTCTGGTAAAGTGACACTATAGTGTCCATATGAGTGGTTCGAGATCGGCTTTAAGGATGGATGTGCTAGATGACCATGTCTTGGACTTCTCCCTGTAACCAAGTCCCCATCGGCTTTCCATCACGATGTCTGGAATGGGCTTGGTGATTCCTTGTAGTTCTACCCCTAGGCCTTTTCCTTCTTCCTAGCCTAGCTTCATCATGATCTGCCACCCCTTAGTATCTAGTGGCTCCTTCCTCTTGACTACGTTGACTTGTGCAGGACTGACCTCTTGTTTGGAGTGGAACGAGTAGGCCCAAAGATAGTTGATGTCCAGCACTGAGACAACGGGCTTATTAGCGGGCCATACAGCTGGAAGCAGAGTGTCATTGATGGCATCGACCGTGTGAGCAATGGCTATGCTTTTGACTTTGATCACCCGTCCTTGGAAAGGGAATTTCAGACATTGATGTGCAGTGGACGGAACGGCTCCTAGTGCTTCCAACCATGGACGCCCCAGGATGGCCTTGAACATGGGATCGATGTCAAGTACGTAGAAATCGACAGTGATGGCTAGCGGCCCCAGTTCGGCTTGTACAGTCACCATGCCGTGGCAAGATCTTCTAGAGTTTTCATAAGCAGCTATGGTGGTCAGCGTCGGTCTCAGCAACCCTTCTGACACATCACAGGCCCTCAGAGTACTCAGTGGTAGACATTTATTGACGCCCCAGTGTCGACCAGTGCTGCCCCCCTACTACATGGTTAATGACTAGAGTGACACAGAGCGGGAGCCTCCTGGCTTCTGGGGGTGCTAGTTCATTCTCGGCAAATGTGATAGCCGGCCCACGAGTCACCATGGCTAGTGCACTCAGCAATTTTTCGGCAAGCATGTCCTCATTCACCACTACCCTTTGCAAGAAGTTTCTCAATGCTTCTTGATGTTCCTTGGATATCTTTATCAATTTCAGTATGGAAATCTTGGCTGGCACATGATCAAGATGCTTAAGGATATCATAGTGTGTACCGGGTAGCGGCTCAATCACCCCCTCTTCTTGTGGTTGCTACTGAGGTTGTTGCTGAGGTGGCTGCAGGACCAGTTGGGGAATGCCTTGGCTGGTGGAGGTAGTGGAGATGGGTGGATACGGGCAACGGAAGACTCGTCTGCTCCGCAGGGTAGTTGGTTGGGTGGCGGTTTGTCTGTTGGAGGATAGGCCTTGTGGAAGATTGGTGGGATTCTGACCTTGGGCAGTATAGGGTTGGCGGTTATTGTTTTTGGCCTGCAGGGTTGAATGCACTCACTTGCTCATTTACTTGGACACCCTCGGTCATTGGTCCCTGAGGTTTTCTTTGGAAGTGGGACTTTTGGGGTTCGAACATGGAGTGTATGGGTGTAGCAACCTGGATTTTTTCAAATAATAATAATAATAAAGTTTAATAATAATAAAAATAAAAAGCAATTAGAAAATCAAAGAAAAGAGAATTAAATAAAACCCATCAAATGAAAATAAGTAATGGGCTCTATTAAATGGACCCATTAGAAATTAGTGGGGTAAAATAGAGATTTTAAAAAGGGGAATAATAGAGAAATACCCAAAATTCGTAACCAAAATATTACTTAAATAGAAAAGAGTATTTAATGCATTAAAAATAGAAGTTTGAGTTGGATTGGGATTCCTAAACCTACCCTAATGGGTTGACCACGAATTTAGCTCCCAACCTAACCCAATTAGGAGTTCTCATGCTTAGAAAGGGGAGAGGAAATAGGAAATCCCGAAATTATAGTAATTAGAGTCCTATTAGGAAATAGAAAGGGGAGAGACATAAATACTCTCCTAAACCTCCCATGGCCGGCCCTAGCTCGTGCCAAGAGGTTCCTGGACCAAGAGGAGGAGAATTCATGAAGAGGAAGGATTTCTCAAGTTCCTCCCCGAGTTCTTCAAGTCTTAACCCTAGAAGAGGAAAACGATCAAAGGTAGGCATTCTCACAAGCATAAACCATGAAACATTTTTTGTAGGACGTCTCGTCTATCATGAATAAAAGCCCTTTGGTTTCATAATTTTCCATCGAGCATATCTTTCGTTCTTGATTTTTCATGTTCTGCAACTTACATGACCCCGAACCCTCTTCTTAATTCTTGATCTTCTTGTATACTCAACCCCATGCCACGAGATTTTTACTGTATGAACTGATGCATGTTAGGCATCTTTTGCCCCTAAAAGCCGTAAATTTGATTCATCCTATGTTACGAATTTAATCGTTGATCTCAACTATGTACTATTTCATGTTCATCATGAATACCCGTGTTTAAAACATGTCTAACCCTGATTGTTTCCATTCCAATTTATTGTAAGTATCCATGCATGTCTAGGTCGTTTTGCAACTGATTTCATGATTTTTCGTTGACTATACAATTAGTTGTGATTTTCTAAATCACCATGTGTCAAATAGGGTAAGTTCTGACCCGTATCAAATGTAATGTCCTTTCCCTGTCGTACTCGGGCGTAGACCCTGTGAACGTGACGGCCCGATAGGCCGCGTTCACAAGGGCCGTCGCGACAGTGCCCTCTGTCGCGATCTGATCGCGACAGGGCCTGTCGTCACTATCTGCTGCCCGACCTAACTAGGCCTGTCGTGACCTGTACAAGACCCCGTCGCGATCTCAGTTGACCCTATCGCGACCCTCATTAGGGTACGTCGTGATCTGGGTTTTTTTGCAAGAAACCCCCTATCTCAGCAATGCTTGATTATCTACAGTGTTTGTACTCTTGTTTAACAGTCATACATACAGAAAATAACACTTGTTATAAATTAAACATTTATGTATGATTAAAATATATGCACATGATCTTTTCTATCTACCATTTCATAACACTTACACACACTTTGAACCATCCAATTATGGCATAATTTGACATGAAATTATTTCATAATACATCTGGTAATTTATGTAATTAAATTACCATATTTTAAATATACTTGTCAATCGTTTCTCGTGATGTTTTGGGAATACCGATATCGACACTCCACTGTTCTAGAATTCCTTTAGAACGTCGAGCACTTGTTTCTATATACACACTTTCTTGACTTGGACGAACTCTCCGTCGGATACTCCTTCTGCCGGACTAGTGAGTCTTTATTCAAGGCCTCCTTAAGTCTCCTCTGTCCATGGATTCCCACATGGTCGACGAGCCAGTTGTACCCTAACACCTATTACCCCTTTAGGGATAAATATGGTCCAAACGGCTATTAGAAGCTCGCTCTCATCTTGAATCACGTCGGACCTCTGGACCTGTGCTTAACATGGCCAGTGGTAGGTTAGTGAGTTCCACCTGACTGCCAACACCGTACACGCGTGTTGTGCAACTGTACTATCGCTCGTTACTTGACGTTTTATGTACCATGACCGTTAGCTCTCGTCTATACTCTACTCTCTCGTCTATTCACGTTCACTCTGCTATCTCATCTATTCATCTAGTGCTCTTGTCTATTTCTTGGTACTCTCTATTGGCCATTGACTGATTGTCTAAAGATAAACAATAAAACCAATGCCTGGCAATATAAAGGTCCCGATCTGGTCCTGGGATGTGCGCCCGAAAGTGCTAGTGCCCATGGGAGTTAAATGATCAGAGTGTTTGGCATTACACTCAAGTGCTATCTATCTTGACTATCTAAATGACAATCAAAAGTGCTATATTCTCTCGTTGTCCATTGACAACAAAGTGCTATGCTATACTCGTTGTGCTATTGCTATACTTGGTGCTAATTGTGCTATGGCCATCTTGATATACTCGACATTGTGCTATCCTGCTATTGTTGTGTTATTCCCGAAACTTGTGCTATTTTGGAAAGTCTACATTTGGAAAGTTGTACTATTTCGTTCACGTGCTATCCTGCTATCTTTTACTCTATCATTAGTTACTCTGCCTTCAATGCATTAACTATTTAAAGCCTGCTTGACTATTGAGATTTAAGTCCTACTGGGCGTTATCGCTCACCCTGCGTTATTTGTCGTTGTGTTCTCACGTGAGACCGAGGATGAACCTTACACTCAAGAGGACGGGAACGACCTGGAGTGATGTCATGAGTACCCTAGTGTCCTATTGCTATGTTTAGCGTTGTAGTAGTTAGGTTTGAAGTTTAGTCTTTTGCCTTCTTTCAATGTAATTGGGCCCTATATATTGGCTCTGATATTAGTGGTTGTAACTAGGCATTTGAAAGTATTAATGGTATGAATTTGCTTTAGTATTATTCATTGTGAAATGGTTTGATGTCTAGTACTCGCTCTATACCCTTTTCTTGCAACTGCCTCGCGTTCCGATATTCTGCATCGGGGCGTGACAGTTTTGTGGTATCAGAGCCTAGGTTATTCTTAGTATAGGATGATCTAGGTTAACCTGCCTCGACTAGAGTCAATTATCCTACCTATGTGAGTTGTGGTTAGAACCAAGGGTAACTAGCTAAAATAAACTCACACACGTATGAATAAAAATCAGTATCATAACAGTAAGTTATTTTTGTAGGAACTAAGCAATCAAGATGACTGCCGAATGAGCTCAAATGAGGGGCATGCAACAAACCATCTAAGAACTGACACGCGCCATTGTGCAAGCCACTCAAGGAGGTGGCAATCATGGTGCAGGCGACCTGCATCGCAACTTTAGAAGTCTGAACCCACCTAGGTTCAACGGATCCACGGATCCGGATGAAGCTGAGCATTGGCTCCAAGAGACGGAAAGAATTTTCCGTGTCATGCAATGTGCAGAGAGGGACAAGCTTCTACTTGCCACGTTCCAACTGGAGAAGGACGCTCGCGCCTGGTGGGAGTCAGTGGAAGCTACTAGAGAGAATGGGCAATTCACCTAGAACGAGTTTAAAGAAGCGTTCAACTCCAAATACTTCTCCGAGCGTGTTCAAGAAAGGAAGGCTGCGGAATTCGCTGCTCTTAAATAGCAGAGCTTGACTGTGGCCGAATATGAAGCCCAGTTCTCTAGACTGGCACGCTATGTTGTACATCTTGTGAACACTGAAAGGATGAAGGGTAAGCGCTTTCTAAATGACCTTAAGCCTCACTACATCACTCAACTCGCACCTCTCGACATCCAGACCTACGTTGAGATGGTGAAGAGGGCTCAGCTACTAGAAGATGCTACGGACTTCACCGACCACATCAAAGGGAAGTTCGTCAAGAAGGAAGTGACCTCGGGTCAGTCATCTTCTAAGCCTACCAACGGCAAGAAGCATCCCTTCAACATCACGGAGGGATCTAGACAATAAAGGAAACCCAAGGTTTTCGTACCCAACAATCAAACAAAGAGCCACTGCAAACATTGTGGCAAGCCTGGTCACACGGCTGATGAATACTGGAGGAAAGCGGCGCGTGTCTGCGCTGCGGAAGTCACGAGCACTGTATCCCTGAGTGCCCGCTACTGAAAGAGAATGAAAGACGCCCTAATGTGCCTAAGAAACAGGGCCGACTGCAAGCCCTACATGATGAGGCACCTTCCATGGAGCGTGGCGTAGTAGAAGGTACCCTTCAAGTTTTCTCATTTTCAGCATTTGTTTTATTTGATACTGAAGCCACTCATTCATTTATATCTCAAAACTTTGTTGATACTGTGAATGCTAAACCTATATCCATGGGTTGTGAGTTCTCTGTCACAACGCCACTAGGGGAATAAGAGAAATTGAACAAATACTTTCCCTCTGCTGATGTAATGATCGGAGACCATAACCTAAAAGCTGACCTGGTGTGTATGTCCATGGAAGGCTATGATGTAATTTTGGGAGCCGACTGGTTGTCCGCATATGGGGCAAGTGTCGACTGTAAGAAAGGGAAGGTTACCTTTAGTGACTTTCCTAAATTGGCATTCTCTGGGATTAGACATAAGAGACGGATGTCTCTAGTCTCCGCCATAAAATCCCACAACATGATAAGGAAAGGTTGTATTGCTTTCCTAGCATCCGTAGTAGTAGAAAAGAAGGGTTCCAAGATAGAAGACATACATATAGTACAGGACTACCCAGATGTATTCCCCGAAGACCTGCCAGGGATTCCCCCTGAACGAGATGTCAACTTCGCCATTGAGCTGATTCTTGGAAACACACCGGTATCACGTCAACCGTACCGAATGTCACCTGCCGAGCTGAAGGAATTGAAGGCGCAACTGATGGAGCTACTAGAAAAGGGTTTCATCAGACCAAGTACTTCCCCATGGGGAGCACCTGTGCTATTCGTAAAGAAGAAAGATGGATCGATGAGGCTGTGCATCGACTATCGACAACTCATTCAGCTTACCATCAAGAACAAATACACATTGCCTAGGGTCGACGAACTATTCGACCAAATTTTTGGAGCGCAATATTTCTCCAAGATCAATCTTCGATCTGGCTATCACCAAATGAGGATCAAGGATGACGATACTTTCAAAACGGCTTTTAGGAGCAGGTATGGACATTATGAATTCGTCGTTATGCCTTTTGGTCTAACCAATGCTCCTGTAGTCTTTATGCAACTCATGAACAACATATATCGGCCATACCTCGACAAGTTTGTGGTCGTCTTTATCGATGACATCCTCATATACTCCAAGAGCAAGGAAGAGCATGAAGAACACCTGAAGATAGCACTACAAGTTTTGCAAGACAACAAGCTGTATGCAAAGCTTAGCAAGTGTGAATTCTGGCTCGAAGAAGTATCCTTCTTAGGCCATGTCATCTCAAGGGACGGCATCTCTGTTGATCCCTCCAAAGTCGAAGCTGTACTCAACTGGGAGAGACCAACTAATGTCACCGAGATAAGAAGCTTCCTAGGACTGGTTGGCTACTACAAGCGGTTCATCAAGGACTTCTTAAGGATCGTCGTTCCTCTCACACGTCTGACACGAAAGGAAAATCCATACTCATGGAGTAAAGAGTGTGAGAAAAGTTTCCAAACTCTCAAAGACTGTCTTACCTCAGCACCTGTTCTCGCTCTGCCAATAGAGGGAGAAGGTTTCTCTGTCTACACCGATGCCTCAGGAATCGGGCTAGGGTGTGTACTCATGCAAAAGGAGAAGGTCATCGCCTATTCTTCAAGACAACTGAAGACACATGAAGTCAACTACCCATACATAGCTAGCTGTTGTGGTCTCTGCCTTGAAGATTTGGAGGCAATCTATATGGCAAGCAATTCACTGTCGACTTAGACCGTAAAGTCTGAAGTACTTATTCTCTCAGAAGGAACTCAACATGAGACAAAGGAGATGGCTAGAATACTTGAAAGATTTCGACTTCCACATACAATACCATCCTGACAAGGGAATGTCGTGGCTGACGCTCTTAGTAGAAAGCCGATGGCATTATTTCGAGTCTAGTCCTTGGCGAGATGCAACTACTAGAACAATTCGGCAAGGTTAGACTAAAGCATTGACATAGTGATGAACGAGTCTTTGTTGCTAATATCAATTCAATCCGACATGCTGGAAGAGATCAAAGCCCAACAGACAATGATCCGTTCTTAGTTCGCATCAAGGAAACTCTGTTGAGTTGAGTGTGAAAACAAGTCATTTCCCCTCATATTTTGATGATGACAAGCTGTGATTTTAATGCATAAAAATTGGAACATGTGAAATACATCACCTGAATTACTAATATTCAAAAAGCATGTTTCCAAGCACATTTATCATTTATATTCATGATAATACATTTAACTAATGATTTATGTGTTATTTTCTCAAGGACAAACATTTTTTTGCAAAGGGAGTGTCGACACAACCATCAATGGTGTCAACACAATGGCTCAGAGCAAAGGCAGAAATGTGAAGAAAAGATCAACTAGTGTCGACACTAGTCCAGGGCAGGTCGACACTAGAGACAGATCCCAGAGAAATATGTTAACAGGCTTCCATCTCAGGTCGACACCAAATGTAGGCAGGTCGACACTAGATGGCTCTCCCAGAAGGCCTGTTTTTCAGATGGCCAAAGCAGGTCGACACGAGATGATATCAGGTCGACACTAGAGAGCCTTCCCAGAAGGGCTGTTTTGATGTCTGGGACATGGTGTGACACTGAATCATCTCAGGTCGACACTAGAGACCTCTCCCAGGGAATTGATTTGCCAGTCTGGGACAGTGTGTCGACACACCTCATGGGCAGGTCGACACACTCCGGAATCTCTATGACTTAAACTTTGTCCTGGACACGTGGCACTCTAGGGAGATGTTGGATCAATCTTGGATCTTGTGCCCACGTACCCCAAGGGTATCTTTGGGATATTTAGGTATAAATACCCTCCTATTGGCATCCATCGAAGCAGAACCTTCTTAGAGCCTCCAGAAACTGGTCTTGGCGGCAAGAAGAGTTCATCTCCCTGCTCCTGCTTTCGTGGTGTCTCCTGAAGCCATTTCTCGTCTGTTCAAGTATGAGAAATGGAGATTGATTGTTGAAGAAGCATCTCAAGGAGGCAGAGCAATTAGAAGCCGACTTCTGTGGAGAATTCAAGGAAGATCCTCAAGATCAGATTGCAGAGCATCGTCCAGGAGCTTCCAGAGATCAAAGCACTTCACAATTCGATCTTCTACAAGGGAGTACATCTGAAGAGAAAAGCTATCAGTACAATTTTCATTCCATTTTCTCTTCTAAGTAATTCTGAGATTGTGCATGGGTTGTTGCATAAGTCTCATGAATTCACTCTTGTTGGACTAGATCCGTTGCTAGAGGATCTGAGTCTTGTGTTCTTTCTAGCAAGTTGTTTGTGAGCCGTCGTGCTCAGCAGTTTTTGAGTCGTCGTACTCAAGGTGTTTGTTGAGCAGTCTTGCTCAGGTTATAGAGTAGTCTTGCTCTAGAGGTCGTGTGAGTTGTAACTCAAGTGTTGGAGTTGTCAGGCTCCAGTGGGTGTAGTGTACCCAGGTTGGTTAGTGGATCCTCACTGTGTGTGGGGGTGGATGTAGGAATCACATGGGTGATTTCCGAAACACCTAAAAATCTCTGTGCATTGATCTAATTGTGGTTTGAACTTATCCTTCGTTAGATGCTTGCATAGGATCGCTTGAATTCATCTAATCAATTTGTTCACACACTCCATTTGCACATCTCACTCAATTTATTCTCAGATCTGTGAAATCTGTTTCTTAATTTGTCTCTGATTCAAGAGTTGTTAAATTTGATTAAGCTTCCGCATTAGTAGGCCTAGATCTATTCAACCCCCCCTTCTAGATCTTGTCCTCACCATTTCTCGATCCTTCAATTGGTATCAGAGAGGGTTTACACTTGATCTGATTTGATCTGAGTAGTTTTGAGTGTTCTGTGTGCTTGATTGTTTGCTTGTTTGTTTTGCTAAGTGTCTCCTTCTTTGCATCATCATTTTAATTAATGGATTCCAGAGGATTCATAGCTGAGGGCCATTCCATTAATAGGCCACCATTCTTTAATGGAACGACTATTCTTATTGGAAAAATAGAATGCAAGTGTTTCTTAGGGCCCAAAATTATGAAATCTGGAAAGTAGTGGAAGTAGGTCCCTATGAGAACCAGGGAGAGGAAGAAACCTGGACTAGGGAACAGATAAGAAGAGCTACATTGAATTACAGTGCCATGAATATGATTCAATGTGCTATTCACCCCAAAGAGTACTCAAGAATCTCAATGTGCAAATCTGCCAAAGAGATGTGGGATAAACTTGAGTTACTCTATGAGGGAACATCTCAGGTTAAAGAAACCATGGCTAACATACTTGTCCTGAATATGAATTGAATTCATGATGAAATCTAATGAGACAATCTCTGAAATGTTTGCCAGGTTTATGATCATAGTCAATGGATTGAAGGCCTTAGGTAAGGACTATACGATGCTGACTTGGTAAGAAAAATTCTATGTTCTCTCTCTTCAATCTGGCACACAAAGGCCACAGTCATTGAAGATTCTAAAGATCTGTCCAAAATCTCTTTGGATGAATTGATAGGATCTTTGATGACATATGAAATCAATCTAAAGAGAAATGAAGAACATATAATCAAAACCAAGCCAGTAGCTCTAAAGGCCTCATCAAGTAACAAAGACAAGAGTCAGGATAAAACCAGTTCTGATGAGTCTGAGTCAAATGAGGATGAGATTGCCCTCATAACCAGGCAATTCAAAAAATTCTTGAAATATAGAAAAGAAACTTGCTGGCAAAAATAAATATTCATCAGGTAAGAGAAACACTTCCTTTTCTAATGCTAATTCTAACAAGAATAAAAAATCTGACGAAATTGTCATCTGTTACAGGTGCAACAAGCCAGACATATGAAGGGAGAATGTCCTGAAAACAAGAAGGAGAAGCACAAGAAACTTCACAAGTTCAAGAAGCCAAAGGCCATGGTAGCCACTTGGTCTGATGAGGACTCAAGTGAAAAAGAAGAAGAATAAAAATCCTCAAGCTCGGAAAGTGAGGAGATCTGCTTCATGGCCAATAGCTCAGATGGAAAGGTAAGCACATCTTTCAAAGATTTTTCAGTTGAAGATTGGCAAGATGCTTATGCAGAACTTGTTGAAAAATATACTGAAATGAGGAAAGAAAATAAGCATCTCAAAAAGAAAATTGAAAACATTTATCATAACCAATCTTCAAACAAAAGAATTTGTGAACTAGAAAATGAAGTAATAGAATTGAATGAAGAAAAGAAAATCTTCTGAACTTGATTGATGAACTCAAGCTAGCCTCTCAAAAGGCCACCCAGGGATTCAAAGAATTATCTGAAAAGCTGGAAAAGGAAAACCAAGATAAACAACAGAAGATTGAAGAAATCAAAATCTTGGAAAACCAGCTACAAGAAAAGGATAAAGTTATTGAAACATTCACAAATGGTAAGATAATCTGGAGGCCTTATTGGGAGCAAAAATGAGTTCAATTTCTCATGGACTAGGATTTAACAAATAGAAACCTAAGAAGATAAATCTGGTGAGAAGAAGGATAAAGCACCATTATTAAATTTGTCAAAGGTCCTTGTCTTGAGAACACAGAAGTCAAACAAACATCAAGCAAAACTCTAAAATTCCAAAAACTCAGAACAAAGCAAGTCAACCAGGTCGACACAGTCACCTGACAGGTCGACACCAGTCCACAAGCAGAAGGATTTGTGGTTGTTGTGTCGACACCAGACAAGGTGAGGTCGACCTCTCAACCCAACCAAGACAAACAATAATAAAAAATTCAAATAAAAATTTGAAAATTTAGAAAAAGTCAAAGGAAGTCATTCATGAAAAACCTTGGACCTTCAAGACAAGATATCAAGCTGATTTGAACCAATGGCATTACAACCCATGTTGGTATCATCCCTAATTCTTCTATCCAAATTTTTTGATGTACCAACAAAATCCTTAGATTCCACCTCATCATCTAAACTCTAATGTTCAAATTAAAACTTCTTCTCCTACCAAAAACAAAAACACTGGTGTTTTCATCCCAAAAGGAAAGAAGAAAGTGAAAAAGACAGAGAACACCACTGTAATAAAACAAAAATAAAAAACAAGTCAATTTGGGTGAGAAAAGATTTGATAATGTTGTCCAAACTTTCTGATGGTCCCAACTCTGTTTGGGTACCAAAATCTTCTCTCCACTAATTATTTTTGCAGGAAGGTCGTGCACCCAATTCAATGTGTGGTTCCTTGACAGTGGGTGTTCACGACATATGACGGAGATAGAGCTAATTTTCTTTCCTACTAGAGAAGGAGGGAGGTTCAGTAACATTTGGAGGTAAAAAAAGGAAAGATCATTGGATCTGGAAAGGTTGCTCAAACTTCCTCAAACTCTGTTGATAGTGTTTTATTAGTTGATGGTCTTGATTACAATCTGCTAAGTATTAGCCAACTATGTGACAAAGGTCACAAAGTTGTGTTTGAATCCAATTTCTGTAAGATCATTGATTCATCAACTGATAAAGTAAAATTTTGTGGAAAAAGGGAAAACAATGTTTACATGATCGACCTTAATAAACACTTTTCTGAAAATCTTTGCTTTGTTGCTAATAAAGATGAAATTGCATGGACTTGGCATAAAAGACTTGGCCATGCAAGTTTCAGAACTTTGAATAAATTGTTAAGGCTGAACTTGTTAAGGGTCTTCCTGAATTCTTCTCTAACATTGAAAATCAAGTTTGTGGGATCTGTGCCCAAGAAAAACAAACCAGGAAATCTTTTAAGAACTTCAATGAGGTACTCGCATCTAGGCCACTAGAACTACTTCACATGGACCTTTTTGGCCCAACAAGAGTTCTAAGTCTAAGTGGCAAGAGATATGGATTTGTAATCATTGATGATTTTACTAGATTTACTTGGGTTATCTTCTTGTCCCACAAAAGTGAAACTTGCCTTGAGTTCAGGAAATTCTGTACCACTGCCCTAACAAACTTTTCATATAAAATCAAAAATATTTTGACTTATCATGGGGGTGAATTTGAAAACCAATCCTTTTCTGATTTATGTGCTGAACTTCAAATATTTCACAAGTTTTCTTCACCAAGAACTCCAGAACAAAATGGAGTTGTGGAAAGAAAGAATAGAACTCTTGTGGAAATGGCTAGATCCATGCTCTTAGAAAGCAATTTGCCCAAATCCTTCTGGGCTGAAGCTGTAAACACAGCAAATCACATTCTGAATAGAGCTTTGATCAGACCAAAAATCAGAAAAACCCCCTATGAATTATTGAAAAACAAAAATCCAACTGTTTCTTACTTCAAAATCTTTGGGTGCAAATGTTATGTACACACAATATAAAGAAAATCTTGACAAGTTTGATGCTAAGAGTGAGGAAGCCATCTTCCTTGGTTATTCAGAAGTGTCAAGAGCTTTCAGAGTGTACATTCTCAAAAACAAAAGTGTTGAAGAATCTCACATATTATTTTTGATGAAATTCCTTTTCAACTAACAATTCTAAATCTTGCAGAAAAATTCAAGACAGTGAAGAGGATGATTTCATTGTGGACTCTTCACCAACTGTTGAGGAGCTTGAAGACATTGGTGAGAACTTGAACATCAATTCACCATCTTCAAGTGGATCAGGTAACATTGCTCCAGATTTAAGTACCTCTCAACAGGTAATTTCTGAACATCGAATTTTGAGAGATCACCCATTAGATAATGTAGTTGGCAATTTACATGATAGAGTTAGGACTAGATCATCATTCTTACATGATATTGAAGAAGACCCACTAGCTCTAATTTCCCAAATTGAACCAAAGTCAATTGATGAAGCTTTATCAAGTTCTGATTGGATTAATGCCATGCATGATGAACTTCATCAATTTGAAAGAAACTAAGTATGGGAATTAGTACCTAGACCTAGTGACCAAACAGTCATTGGCACTAGATGGGTCTTCAGAAATAAACTGAATGAATCTGGTCATGTCATAAGAAATAAAGCTAGGCTAGTTGCAAAGGGGTACAATCAAGAGTTTGGAATTGACTTTGAAGAATCATATGCCCGTAGCTAGACTAGAAGCAGTTAGAATTTTCCTTGCTTTTGCATCCTCCATGAAATTCAAAGTTTATCAAATGGATGTTAAAAGTGCATTTTTAAATGGATATATCAAGGAAAATGTTTTCGTTGAACAACCTCCTGGATTTGAAAATGAAAAACATCATAACCATGTTTTGAAGCTTCATAAGGCTCTCTATGGTCTTAAACAAGCTCCAAGAGCTTGGTATGACCGTTTGAGTTCCTTTTTGCTTGAAAAAGGATATTCTAGAGGAAATGTTGATCAAACTTTGTTCACAAAAATAGTCAATAAACAAATAATTACAGTCCAAATTTATGTTGATGACATAATATTTGGATCAACCAATAAAGGCCTGTGTAATGAATTTTTAAATCAAATGAAAAATGAATTTGAATGAGTTTAATGGGAGATCTAAAGTTTTTCTTGGGATTGCAGGTTAACCAAACACATGAGGAATCTTCATCAGTCAAAACAAGTATGTGAAAGAACTTTTGAAAAGGTTTGACTTTCAGAACCTCAAGCATTCAAACACCCAATTGCTATAATGCTAAGCTAGAAGAAGACTCTCATGGTAAGTCAGTAGACCCAAAGACCTACAGAGGTATGATTGGTTCTTTACTTTATCTTACAACTTCTAGACCTGATATTCAGTTTAGTGTGTGTTTGTGTGCTAGATTTCAATCAAATCCTAAAGAAAGTCACATGTTAGCTGTTAAAAGAATTTTCAAATATCTTGTTGGAACATGTGATTTAGGAATTTGGTATCCTGCTAATTGCAAGTTAGATTTGATTCCTATTGTGATGCTGACTATGCTGGTTGTAAATTAGATAGAAAAAGCACAAGTGGCTTGTGTTTGTACTTAGTGGGTGCCTAATCTCTTGGGCTTCTAAGAAGCAACATTAGTTGCTCTGTCTACTGCAGAGGCTGAGTATGTTGCAGCAGGTAGATGTGGAACTCAAATTCTTTGGGTGAAACATCAACTTCTTGATTACAACCAAGAGTTAGGTTGTGTTCCCATCCTTTGTGATAACACAAGTGCAATAAATCTGTCTAAAAACCCCATTCAGCATTCCAGAAACAAGCATATTGAAATTAGGCATCATTTCTGAGAGATGAGGTAGCAAAGAAATAATTTGAACTCCACTTCATAGAAACTGAAAAACAAATTGCTGACATCTTCACAAACCCCTTCCTGATAGTAGATTCTTATCCTTAAGGAGAGAACTTGGTCTTTGTAAATGTCCATTAGGATTGGGTTGAGTGTTAGGCATCTTCTGAGGGGGAGTTCTTTGCATCATCATATTCATTTGCTTCCTTGATTCATACTGATCATATCTTTCTCTATTTCACTTCTATTTCTTTTTGACAATGAACTCTTCAACTCACATTGTGTTCAACTTCTTGGTATATCAATGGTGAGTTGAAGAAGGACAAGTTCTGCTTGTCTGGACACTTTCACTATGCTAGAGTATGTGTCTCCGCCAAGT
This sequence comes from Colocasia esculenta, assembly GCA_014218235.1. Lineage (NCBI taxonomy): Eukaryota > Viridiplantae > Streptophyta > Magnoliopsida > Alismatales > Araceae > Colocasia > Colocasia esculenta. The sequence continues at coordinate 134,129,657 of CM024757.1, forward strand.
ACCCAGAAATGAAAATGCCATTATTGAGGGGGAGCTTTTATTATTTAAGAGAATCGTTCCTGATTTCAAACTTGCATATCTTTATTCTGATGAAAAGTGGTTGAAATCCTCATCTCAAGGGAGCTAGAGAATTCACAAGTCATATCTTTTGAAAAATTCACAACTTTTCTTCATTACATAATTTCCTTGCATGATGTCCTCATTCAGGTGTCTAGAGTCTCAAAATGATCCTGTATGATCTACTATATTCTTTGTCAATCTCACCTATATTCTCAAACTATAGAATTCAGATTTCTTTCAAAGACTGAAGGACTATGTGTGCCTTGAATCTAAACATGTTTTTGTTTGCAATTGATGTTGGATATAGATGATGTCTTTTTTATCAAAAATCTCCAAAATTTGTCAATTCACAGAGCATGGCATATGTGCTGAGAAACTGCACACCTTCACAATGAATGAAGTGCCATGTATGTCATGAGGCACTAATGCTATCTCTGTTCAAAGGGTTCAAAATCAAAAATAAATGAAAAGCAAATAAATATGTCATATTCTTTTTTGATGATGACTGAGTAACTAGAAATATTGGCGTCTAAAATGTATATTTTCATGTCAAAAGCATCCATTTACCCCTTTGAGACTTGATAATGGATAAATCTTTAGTATCCAGGGACTATAGTGTGTGAAAAGCATTAGTTCTTGAGTGAACAAGATGTATCTCATTTGATAGTTTTTTTCAAAACAAAAATGTTTACATCATTGAAGAAATGTTTTAAAAGAATCATTCTTATCCTCATCAAGTTGTCTTAAAAAAGTTGTTTATTTTCAACACACTTGATTTCAGTCTAAAAGATTTTTTTTTATTTCTTTGGACTTGAAGAATATGGTAGTGTGTAGTTGATTGTTGAATGTATTATCCCTTAAATTATCATTTTAATGACTCAGTCACTGAATGCTCATATCCTGTTGGATATTGTGTAAAACTTGAATTGTGTTGAATTTTTGCAAAATTTAACCAAATGAATTTTTTAGTCTCTTAAATACCTTGAAATGATTATTCCACCCATTGCTTAACATTATAAAGATGTCCCAAAAGTCACATAATTTTTCCATACTCAAATCTAAAATTTTCATCAGGCCAGGTCGACACTACTCCATCTAGTGTCGACACACTTCACTCAGGTCGACACTCACCTCCTCTAGTGTCGACACTGACCCCCCTTGCCATACTCATTTAAGCCGTGGGCGCCGTTAAATGTTTGTTGTTCCTGCGGGTCAGCATACCCTAAAACCCCCTTTTCTTCTCCAGGTCGACCCGACGGTCGGCTTCTTCCTGGAATCCGACAGGTTTTTTCGAATCCATCTCCCCTCTACTCTCCTCCATCCCTTCCCTGTTCTTCTTCTCTCATTCCTCTCTCTCCATCGTCCCCTATTTCCTATTCCATGGCACCCAAGCAGATCCCTCGCCGTGGAGCAAATCAAGGCTACGGCAAGGCCCAATCCGGCGGATGAGGTTCCTCCTACTGAGAGGAGAACCAAGAGATGCCATGATCCTGCAGAGCAGCCAGGATCTTCATCTGCTAAGAGAGGTAGGGCATCCTCTTCTGGTCCAGTCGACGGTCTGTGTACCCTAGGAGGAAAATCTTGGATTCCTCTCCTGAAGCCTCTGAGAAGTCCACATCTTCATCTTCATCCTCAGAATCTTCCTAGCCCTCTAAGAGACCTCCTTCCAAACCACTAAGTGCAGGGAAGACCATCTTGAAACCCAGGGCAGTGGACTTGGATGACAGTGAGCTGATTGCTGCTTTTCCTGAGGTTATAAATTCTTCAAATTCCAGTCTTGGGAATCCTTTATCTCAGATTTTCGCATCATATACCCTAGACTTGTCCAGGAATTCTATCAGAATTTGGAATGCACTGATGAGGGATACAAGTCAAAGGTCAAAGGGATTGTGATAGACATGCCTGCAGACATAGCAGCTACCATTTTCAAAATTCCAGATAAGGGAAGACTACCACAACTTTGAATTTGACCTTCATGAAGCCTACACCATCTTGACTGGATTGCAGGCAGATGAGTCTGATCCTAAGCAAACCCATGTTACCAATTCAACACCAACACTTTTCCACCTGTGTTGAGGCTTACCCATCACATGCTTACACTATCATCACACCCCAAGGTGGTGGGAGGGACAGGCTCACAGACATTCAAAGGTTGTGATTTACTGTATGAGCAAGGATATAAAGGTCAATCTTCATGTCATCATGTACCAGATTATCTCTGAGACCACTAGGCAGATTTGCATAGATCACTTCCTTATGCAGCCCATTTGACTCAAGTGTTCAAACACTTTGGTGTGTCTCTTGAGAATGAAAAGTCTGAGAAAATTCCTAAGTCAACATCTATTGCTTTAAGCATGTTCAAAAATTTATGGGCTTTAGGATTGTGGATGATAAGGTGAGGAGAGGGCCAGCTGCAGTAGAGGCCCCGTAGTCCAAGAGGAACAGCTTCCAGTACAAGAGGAACAGCCTCCATTACAAGAGGATCAACCTCCAGCTCCAGAGGATCAGCCTCAAGTACAAGGACCCCCTCCCATAAATGAGGATCAGCCTCATTTGGAAGCTCAAGCTGATGAACCATTTATTGCCCCTCATTCACCTCAACTTCAACCCTCCTCCTCCATGAACCTTGAAACTGAAATTCCATCCTTTTCTCCACAACCTCCAGTTCATGCATCCACATCCTTTGGTGGACCTTCTGTTCCACCAGAGCTATACACATTTTTAAATGACAAATTTGATGCTTTGAACACTCCATTCAATCCATGTCAGAAATTTTGAGTTGAGGATTCAGAGGTTGGAGAACACTGTGTCTGCCAAATTCATTGAACAAAAAGCAGCCTCTGACCATGCAACCCAAAGATTCACACTCATTGGCACTTTGGCAGATGCTTCAGTAGACCTTAAAGACATCAAGAGATTGGAGACAGTTTTGAAGGGAATCTTGCCAATTCCCAAGCTGATGTCTTCAACACCAGGAGACACTATCTCAGATAACCAAGACAAGACTATCCTTTGCACATTTGGTAGATGACTTGAGAGCATGAAGAATCTATCTGCTCACATTGATGAAGAGATGTCTGCACTTAAAAGAGAATTCAAATTTTGAATAGGCTTGGTTGGTCAACTGGTTCTCCTCATCCTCACAGCCAGTGTCAAATGAGTTCAGTGCACTTCAAGCTTCAATGTCAGAGAATTCAGAGAGAATGGAACATCTTCTGCATACAAGACTTTCCACTATCCAAGCCAAATGAAGTTCAGTCTGGCTTCAATGGAAAAGAGACTGACAGATATTGAGACCATATTGATACCCATTCCTCCTCCTCCTCCTCCCCATTAATGTAATTTCTTTTGATGATGTCAAGGGGAGAAGATAGCAAGAACTTGTATGCTTTTTAAATGTGTTTTTTTGAAAATTGCAATGTTCATATTTTGTGAATGAAATGAATGGAAATCTTTGTGTCTTCAATGTGATTGAAAACCTTTTGATGAATGAATGTGATGATTGCTAGTCAAGCTGCTTGACCTCTTTGTGCAAATAATTCACTTCTAGTAACATTGTGTCTTTCATGTGTGTGATCCTCAAATGTTACTAAAATGTTCAAAGGTCTTTAACAAGTTGAATAAAAGATAACCAAAGGTGCTTAAAATCACTTTTCATTAAAACTTCACTTCTATATAGTTTTAAGGTTGCCATCATCAAAAAGGGGGAGATTGTTGGGTTGAGTGTGAAACAAGTCATTTCCCCTCATATTTTGATGATGACAAGCTGTGATTTTAATGCATAAAATTGGAACATGTGAAATACATCACCTGAATTACTAATATTCAAAAAGCATGTTTCCAAGCACATTTATCATTTATATTCATGATAATACATTTAACTAATGATTTATTGTTATTTTCTCAGGGACAAACATTTTTTTGCAAAGGGAGTGTCGACACAACCATCAATGGTGTCGACACAATGGCTCAGAGCAAAGGCAAAGTGAAGAAAAGATCAACTAGTGTCGACACTAGTCCAGGGCAGGTCGACACTAGAGACAGATCCCAGAGAATATGTTAACATGCTTCCATCTCAGGTCGCAACCAAATGTAGGCAGGTCGAACTATGGCTCTCCCCAGAGGCCTGTTTTTCAGATGGCCAAAGCATGTCGACACGAGATGATATCAGGTCGACACTAGAGAGCCTTCCCAGAAGGGCTGTTTTGATGTCTGGGACATGGTGTGACACTGAATCATCTCAGGTCGACACTAGAGCCTCTCCCAGGAATTGATTTGCCAGTCTGGGACAGTGTGTCGACACACCTCATGGGCAGGTCGACACACTCCGGAATCTCTATGACTTAAACTTTGTCCTGGACACGTGGCACTCTAGGGAGATTTTGGATCAATCTTGGATCTTGTGCCCACGTACCCCCAGGGTATCTTTGGGATATTTAGGGTATAAATACCCTCCTATTGGCATCCATCGAAGCAGAACCTTCTCAGAGCCTCCAGAAACTCTTGGCGACAAGAAGAGTTCATCTCCCCTGCTCCTGCTTTCGTGGTGTCTCCTGAAGCCATTTCTCGTCTGTTCAAGTATGAGAAATGGAGATTGATTATTGAAGAAGCATCTCAAGAGGCAAAGCAAGTAGAAGCCGACTTCTGTGGAGAATTCAAGGAAGATCCTCAAGATCGGATTGCAGAGCATCGTCGAGGAGCTTCCAGTGATCAAAGCACTTCACAATTCGATCTTCTACAAGGGGTACATCTGAAGAGAAAAGCTATCAGTACAATTTTCATTCCATTTTCTCTTCTGAGTAATTCTGAGATTGTGCATGGGTTGTTGCATAAGTCTCATGAATTCACTCTTGTTGGACTAGATCCGTTGCTAGAGGATCTGAGTCTTGTGTTCTTCTAGCAAGTTGTTTGTGAGCCGTCGCGTGCTCAGCAGTTTTTGAGTCGTCGTACTCAAGGTGTTTGTTGAGCAGTCTTGCTCAGGTTCTAGAGTAGTCTTGCTCTAGAGGTCGTGTGAGTTGTAAACTCAATGTTGGAGTTCAAGCTCCAGTGGGTGTAGTGTACCCAGGTTGGTTAGTGGATCATCACTGTGTGTGAGGGGTGGATGTAGGAATCACATGGGTGATTTCCGAACCACCTAAAAAATCTCTGTGCATTGATCTAATTGTGGTTTGAACTTATCCTTTGTTAGATGCTTGTATAGGATCGCTTGAATTCATCTAATCAATTTGTTCACACACTCCATTTGCACATCTCACTCAATTATTCTCAGATCTGTGAAATCTGTTTCTTAATTTGTCTCTGATTCAAGAGTTGTTAAATTTGATTAAGCTTCCACATTAGTAGGCCTAGATCTATTCAACCCCCCCCTTCTAGATCTTGTCCTCACCATTTCTCGATCCTTCAAACTCTAGGCAAAAGACCGGACTTTGCTATGACCGAAGATGGAAGCTTGTCTTTCAAGGAAGGACATGCTTTTCCGACAATGAAGAATTGAAGAGAAAGCTAATGGATGAAACCCACAAGACAAAGTACACTATTCCCTGGAGTACCAAATGTATCAAGACATGAAAAGAACGTTTTGGTGGCCGAACATGAAGAGAGAGGTAGCCGAGCATGCTGCTCACTGCCTTACTTGCCAACAAGTAAAAGCAGAACACCTGCGCCCTGCGGGTGTGCTCAGACCCCTTGATATTCCGGAATGGAAATTGGAAAGCATCGCATGGACTTCATCATGGTTTACCCAAGACTCGGGGTGGACTTAATGCCATATGGGTCATTGTGGACCGACTAACTAAATCCCCGCCCCTTTCTGCCTATAAAGAGTAAGTGGTCAGTGGAGGTACTAGATGCCTTATACGTCAAGGAGATTGTAGACTACATAGCATTCCATCATCTATTGTTTCGGATCGAGATCCGAGATTCACATCTCATTTTGGAAAGGACTGCAAGGTGCACTGGGTACTAAACTCAACTTTAGTACCGCATTCCATCCACAAACCGATGGGCAAACTGAAAGAACCAACCAAATAGTGGAAGACATGTTGAGAGCTTGCACTATAGATTTTCAAGGTTATTGGAATGAGCACCTACCACTAATTGAGTTCGCCTATACAACAGTTATCAGGCAAGCATTAAGATGCACCATTCGAAGCGCTCTACGGAAGGAGCTGTAGATCTCCTGCATGCTGGAATGAGGTTGGAGAACAACATAGCTAGGCCCAGACATGGTGCAATGGACAACAAAGGACATTCAGGTAATCAGAGACCGGCTCAAGATTGCCCAATCCAGACAGAAGAGCTACGCCGACAAAAGGTGAGATCTGGAATTTCAAGTGGGTGATCATGTATTCTAAAAGTGTCACCTACTCGTGGCATCCAAAGATTCGGTGTAAAGGGAAAGCTCAGCCCTAGATTCATCGTCCTTTTAAAGTACTCGAAAGGGTTGGTGAGGTTGCATACCGGCTGGCGTTGCCAACGGATATATCATGTGTACACAATATGTTTCATGTTTCCATGCTTAGGAAATACGTGTACGACCCCACGTACATCATTCGCCACGAGAAGTTGGTGTTGAACAAGGATGTGACATACAAGAGAAGCCAGTCAAGATACTGGAACGGAAGATACACAACTCAGGAACCGTCCCATCCATGTGGTTAAAGTCCTATTGAATAACCGTGGAGTGGAAGAAGCAACCTAGGAACCGGAAGGACCATCAGACGAAACTACCCCGATCTTTTCGGTAAGACATTTCCTCCATTATGACATATGAATTTGGGGACCAAATTCTTTTTAAGAGGGGGAGGATGTAGCAACCTGGATTTTTTCAAAAAAAAATAATAATAATAATAAATAAAAACACATTAGAAAATCAAGAAAATAGAATTAAATAAAACCCATCAAATGAAAATAAGTAATGGGCTCTATTAAATGGACCCATTAGAAATTAGTGGGCTAAAATAGAGATTTTAAAAGGAAAATAATAGAGAAATACCCAAAATTCGTAACTAAAATATTACTTAAATAGAAAAGAGGTATTTAATGCATTAAAATAGAAGTTTGAGTTGGATTGGGATTCCTAAACCTACCCTAATGGGTTGACCACGAATTTAGCTCCCAACCTAACCCAATTAAGAGTTCTCATGCTTAGAAAGGGGAGAGGAAATAGGAAATCCCAAAATTAATAATAATTAGAGTCCTATTAGAAATAGAAAGGGGAGAGACATAAATACTCTCCTAAACCTCCCATGGCCAGCCCTAGCTCGTGACAAGAGGTTCCTGGACCAGGAGGAGAGGCCAAGAGGAGGAGAATTCATGAAGAGGAAGGATTTCTCACGTCTTCCCCCGAGTTCTTCAAGTCTTAACCCTAGAAGGAAAAGATCAAAGGTAGGCATTCTCACAAGCATAAACCATGAAATATTTTTATAGGACGTCTCGTCTATTAGGAACAAAAGCCCTTTGGTTTCATAATTTTCCATCGAGCATATCTTTCGTTCTTGATTTTTCATGTTCTGGCAACTTACATGACCCCGAACCCTCTTCTTAATTCTTGATCTTCTTGTACTCACCCCCTGCCACGAGATTTTTACTGTAGGAACTGATGCATGTTAGGCATCTTTTTCCCCTAAAAGCCCTAAATTTGATTCATCCTATCTTGCGAATTAATCGTTGATCTCAACTATGTACTATTTCATGTTCATCATGAATACCCGTGTTTAAAACATGTCTAAACCCTGATTGTTTTCCAATACCAATTATTGTAAGTACCCATGCATGTCTAGGTTCTTTTGCAACTTTCATGATTTTTCGTTGACTATACAATTAGTTGTGATTTTATGAATCACCCTGTGTCAAATAAGGTAAGTTCTAGCCCGCAATCCAATGTAATGTCATTTCCCTGTCGTACTCGGTCACAGACCCTGTGAACGCGATGGTCCGATAGCCGCATTCACAAGGGCCATCGCGACAGTGCCCTCTGTCGCGATTTGATTGCGACAGGGCCTGTCGTCGCGATCTGCTGCCCGACCTGACTAGGCCTGTCGCAACCTGTACAAGACCCGTCGCGATCTCAGTTGACCCCGCGCGACCCTCATTAGGTACATCGAAATCTGGATTTTTTTGCAAGAAACCCCCTGTCTCAGCAATGCTTGATTATCTACAGTGTTTGTACTCTTGTTTAACAGTCATACATACAGAAAATAACACTTGTTATAAATTAAATTTATGTATGTTAAAAAAATATATGCACATGATCTTTTCTATCTACCATTTCATAACACTTACACACACTTTGAACCATCCATTATGGCATAATTTGACATGAAATTATTTCATAATACATCTGGTAATTTATGTAATTAAATTACCATATTTTAAATATACTTGTCGATCGTTTCTCGCGTTGTTTTGGGAATACCGATATCGACACTCCACTGTTCTAGAATTCCTTTAGAATGTCAAGCACTTGTTTCTATATACACACTTTCTTGACTTAGACGAACTCTCCGTTAGATACTCCTTCTTCCGGACTAGTGAGTCTTTGTTCAAGGCCTCCTTAAGTCTCCTCTGTCCATAGATTCCCACATGGTCGACGAGCCGGTTGTACCCTAACACCTATTACACCCTTTAGGGATCAATATGGTCCAAACAGCTATTAGAATTTCGCTCTCATCTTGAATCATGCCGGACCTCTGGACCTGTGCTTAACATGGTGGTAGGTTAGTGAGTTCCACCTGACTGCCAACACCGTACACGCGTGTTGTGCAACTGTTACTATCGCTCGTTACTCGACGTTTTACGCACCATGACCGTTAGCTCTCGTCTATACTCTACTCTCTCGTCTATTCACGTTCACTCTGCTATCTCTCTATCATCTAGTGCTCTTGTCTATTTCTTGTACTCTCTATTGGCCATTGACTGATTGTCTAAAGATAAACAATATAACAATGTCTGGCAATATAAAGGGCCCGATCTGGTCCTGGGATGTGCGCCCGAAAATGCTAGTGCCATGGGAGTTAAATGATCAGAGTGTTTGGCATTACAGCCAAGTGCTATCTATCTTGACTATCTAAATGACAATCAAAAGTGATATATTCTCTCATTGTCCATTGACACAAAATGTTATGCTATACTCTTTGTGCTATTTCTATACTTGGTGCTAATGTGCTATGGCCATCTCGATATACTCGACATTGTGCTATCCTGCTATTGTTGTGCTATTCCTGACACTTGTGCTATTTTTGGAAAGTCTACATTTGGAAAGTTGTACTATTTCGTTCACGTGCTATCCTGCTATCTTTTACTCTATCATTAGTTACTCTACCTTCAATGCATTAACTATTTAAAGCCTGCTTGACTATCGAGATTTAAGTCCTACTGGGCGTTATCGCTCACCCTGCATTATTTGTCGTTGTGTTCTCAGATGAGACCGAGGATGAACCTTACACTCAAGAGGATGGGAACGACCTAGAGTGATGTCCTGAGTACCCTAGTGTCCTATTGCTATGTTTAGTGTTGTAGTAGTTAGGTTTGAAGTTTAGTCTTTTGCCTTCTTTCAATGTAATTGGGCCCTATAGATTGGATCTGATATTAATGGTTGTAACTAGGCATTTGAAAGTATTAATGGAATGAATTTGCTTTAGTATTATTCATTGCGAAATGGTTTTGATGTCTAGTACTCGCTCTATACCCTTTTCTTGCAACTGCCTCACGTTCTGATATTCCGCGTCGGGGCATGACAATGGGGGAGTCTTTGAGTTGGGTTTGGATGAACCGGGCCCGACTGTAGAGTTGATGCATGGTGGTGATATCATTCATTGCTAGGATATTCTTATAGGCGGGGGGTTGCTTTGGCAATGATGATCTTTACCTTCTCTCCCCCGGAAGGCACCCCGGACTCGTATGGCCATCTGCCTCCACCTGTCGGCATATGTAGCGAAATCTTCATCCGACTTCATCCTTTCAGCCAGAGATCTGTAAGAGAGCATTCTGGCCCAACCCTATCTTGGAATTGTTCAAGGAACTTGCCCTTCACTATGGCGAAGTCCTCTGCATCCTCAGGTAGTAAGAATAGAACCAGTCTAGTGCAGGCCCGTCTAGTGACCGACGGAACAGATACGCCATCAAGCGGCGGTCATGCTGATAGGGTGCGGACTCATAGATGAAATCTTTGATATGAACGTATGGTTGCCAGAGCCATTGTACTTACGGTACTTGGGAGTTCAGATAGAGATGGGACCCACAAACCATTGAAGTTACGCATGTGAACATCATGGTGCTGCCTAGGGTCGACTTGCCTTCGCAGCTCTTGGAGTTCCTTCTAATGGACGCCCACTCGGACATCCTGTCGGGACTGGCGGAGGGTTGAGCGTACAAGGAGGAGACATGAGATGTCAGCCTGGTGCACGGCTCAAGCTGTGGTGGATGGCAAGGGAGATATGGTGGGACCAGGGCCTCGACTCACGTGGATGGTAATGCTCAGACTCGAAGGGAGTGAATCAAATGGCCCGTGGCCGGATGGGAGTGTTGTCGGCTGGTCCAGTGACAATGCGGGGGCCGGAGGTAGATGCCATGGGGCGAGAGCGCCCGCTCTGGGTGAGGGTGATGAGGTGGCCTTTCTTTTGAGGGACGTCATGAGATCCTGGATTTGAGACTGATCAAGTTGAGGAATTAGGTGCATGAGTTGAGCAGCTTGATCATCTGCATGAGGAGAACGACATTTAGTGACGGGCTACCATCGTCGGACGATGGCTCTCACTGGCATGAACTGTAGCGACCCAGGGGCGAGTCAACCTTCAAGGAGGTCATGAGGAAGAGATTCCTCATAGTCATGGGAGGTGTAGAAAACAGCGTCCTGAATCTCATTACCATAGATTGGTTCAAGTAAGACTCCATATTTGGAAATGGGAATTTTAGATGCACCAAAACAAGGAAAGCCTGTCCAGACTTAAGATATGACCTAACCTAAATAGACACCTAATTTCCTAAACAAATAATCCTATGCAAACAAAAGAAAGGGAAAATGTCTCACCCAAAGCAAGCAGTTGGCAATGATGATGGTTTCTTTTATTTGGTTCAAGTTTGCCTTTTAATGGATTAATATTTTAGCAAGTTCCCTCAAAATAAGGGTTTCCTAAAGGGAGAAGGCTTCCAACTTCGGGTTTGACTAGGATTCTCACAGACTCACCAATGCATGGATCCTAATCTAGGTGGCAATAGGTACAACCAGCCCGGCGGCCGTGTGGGAATTCACGGTCAGCGGGACTTACGGAGGCCCTCAAGCGAGTGCTCTAGTCGGACATAAGGAATATGTGGCCGAGAGAGCGGGCGTCACCGAGGATGACAACCTAAGTTAAAATATGGAAATATGAATGCGTCCTATGTGCACCGGAGTGCATGCAAAATCTAACCTAAAATTAGCAAAACAGAAATCAGGCCGACCTGCTCTTAGAAGCAAAAGGCAACAATCTACCTATTGCGACCAGGATCGCGATAGGAAGAGCGTTGCGTTCTTCTTTGTAGTGGACAGAGATCAGATATACCTGATTATGCACGAAAAATCAAACAACCCTACAACATGGAGGATTGACAGACTTATAAAAGCACGGATCAGCCACAAATCAACTCACAGCATGGATGGAGTACTTGAAATAAACCCAAAACACAGAAACAGATGGAATCAAGAGATCTGACCTGATCGTGATGACCTCCCTATCGCCTTATAGATCGCGACGAGTTTAACGTCGCCTTACCACCCAGTGCAGCAGAACTCAAAGCAGTAGTGAAATAAATGAAAAAAACGTGAAAATTAAAGAATAACCACACACATGAAGGATTAAAACAGGCAGTGGAAGACAGTAACGAGCACAATAGGCACTAGAAGTCCCACCGTGATCACCAAAAGGTGTAACCACTGGATTTTCTCCCCAAATATGATGATTAAAAATAAAGAAAGAAGGACCGTGATCGCCACCAAAGTAGTTGCAAGAGATGTATGACGAAGAAAAGATGCTAACTACTCTGGAAAAGGAAGAAAAAGTATAGAAAAGAACCTGGCCCTGTGAACGCGACAAGGAATCTGTCGCCTTGCATGAACGCAACTCGGAAGGTGCCGCCTTTTGGTTCTCAGAAAGTGACGTGCTGACCGTCACCTTCAGAAGATCGCGACTAGGTGTGTGTCGCCTTCTGCAACAGAAGATGAAGACTGTGGGTTTCTTTCTTCCTGCTCCTCAGTCGGCCAAGGGGCAAGATCCTCATGCTGCTACTGTCTTCTAACACCTGCCAAGAACATCAAAACCATGAAACACCCATTAGAAACTCATTTGGCGTAGAATCTATCCCAAAACAACAAGTAAACATGAAATAATTGGGAGGAACTCACGTGAGGTGGGGTTTTAACCCCTTTAGGTGATTAAAAGTGTTGTGTGTAGAGTGTTTTAATGTAAATCTACGAAGAAAACAAATCTAAACATGCATGTATGAAGAGAAAAATCAAGAAGAATAGGAGAGAGAAAGCGTAGATGAGGAGAAAACACCCTGGGGGCACTTCCTGGTCATATGGAGGCTGAGAGGTCTTCTGGGAACTCGTAGCTTTCTAGGAGAGGAAGAAGCAGACACCGGCCTTGCCTTAAAATGTTCCCTATGAAGAGTTTTATAGGTGATTATTCCTGAACGGACTGAGAGGAGAATAATGGGATAAAGTTTGAATTTGGGTAAGTGTACTCGGGCAAGGGGAGTCAGAACGTGGAAAGGACACCCTGAGGAAGGTTTCCTCCAAGTTTGGAAGAATTTGGATGCCTCTAGACCTACTAAAAGATGGATTATTCATGAATAGTAGGGGTCCAAGTCTGATTAGGAAAGGCCACGTTGCATGGAAACCAAAACGCGACAGCCTCATGGTCGCTATCAGGTCGCGACGCTTCGATACGTCGCCTTCCATAGAAGGAAAGCTTTTAAGCATTTTCTGGCAATTTTTCAGGGAATTAAAAGGCCAAATGAGAACACGACGTATCGAGGCATCGCCTTCTGAAGGAGATCGATTATGGCTGAAGGCAATCGATGTGAGGAGGAACGCGACAGGAAGGGCGTCGCCTTCTAAATTGGAATGCGACAGGACTATGGTCGCCTTCATGAACTTTCAGCATATGGCTCATACAAAGGGTCCGATCTCCTTGCATGGGTATCAGATTGACGTGCAGTTTGAAGCGTTAAACTCCTAACTCAGAGAGCTACGAGATACTGATAAAGACTGACTGATGTGACCAGGAAGAACCCACTAGGGCGATGAACTAATGAGAAAGATACCATGATTGGATAAAGCCAGTTAGGTGATGATGAGCCAACGTGGAGCGTCAATGATATGACAAGGAATTTGGCTCGACTTATGGGCCAGAAATGGGTGTCTACAGTTGTGGTTATGGTTTTGTGGTGGTACCTCATGGTGGTAGGTACCTATACCCTTCGTGGGTATCCGTTTCTCGTGGTACGTTGTGTACTAGCCTTTTCAAGTGTTGAGGTGGAGCTGTACTCCATGGAGGTCATGAGGTGAGACCTTCCACCCGTTGTGTTTTACCCTTCTTCGGGTAAGCTTCCGATTATAGTTTAGTGTGTGATGGATTGGCTTGCTGTTGCTAGTCCTGCTACCCTACGTGGGTGGGTTGCCGGTGAAGCTTGTGGCCTAGGCAGTGGTTTGCCTGTGTGGCTTGTAGCTTAGGCGACCAGTTGTTGTAGTAGTTTGCCTATGAGGCTGTGGCCTAGGCATTTCAGCTGTTGGGCAGACTAGTGGTGTTGTGCTAGTCCTGTTGTTCCTCTTTCCTTCCGAAGACTATGTGTTTGTCGGTGTGTTTATGTTTTAGTTGTTGTTTATCATGATTGTTGTGAGCATTATATGGTTTGGCTATTGGTGTTGCCAATGAGACCCTCTGGGGCTGAGGTCTCTTTAGTTTCGTGTGTTGTTTTGGGGAGGTCCCTATTGAGCCTGTGACTTATTGAGGCTCACTCCCTTACAGCTCTTTTTAGGTGGTAGCTGGTTTTGTGTGGCTCGAGGAGGTGTTGCGATAGACTTGTACCACCAGCAGTAGAGTTAGCTATGTTGTGTGAGCTTGTGGTCCCTCGGGGTATGTCCCAGGTAGTTGTACTCTTTTATTAAACATGTAATGATGTATTTGGACAGTTGTACATTGTTGTATACAGGTATGAGCACATGTACTTTCTTGTGTCTTATACTATTGTCGTTGTCTTTTATATTCTTACTGGACATTTGTGTGAGATATCCCTTGCGAGACTTCGGTCTGATCGCGGGAGGCAAACTTGGATATGGAGCCTTGTTGGGCATAAGTATCCAGGGCTGTTACACTGACGATCAACATTTTCATTATTTCTTGCCATGAAATTTGATGTCTTGAACTCCTGTTAGTCTCAATTATTCACTTGTGTGCATTGCTAAGGGACTAGCAATGAGTAAGTTGGGGGTGTGATAATTACACAATTATTGATGATAATCATGTTATTTTATTATTTTATGATTCTTAATTTTACACTAACTCATTGCCATTTTATTTCAAAAATGATAATTTGATTAAATTCGTGTATGTGCTTAGTTTGCATGATAATGGGCCACTCAACAAGGATTTGCTAATGGACTAAGTTGGGTTAAGAGATAATGAGGAGAGATTCTAATTTTAAAACATTTTTTTCCTTTCCTTCTATCTCTTTCTTTTCAATTTTCAAAACTCCCTCTCATTTTAAAAATCCCTCTCTATTTTCAAAACATTTCCCCTTAACGTTTTCCTATCTTCTCTCTATCTATTTTATAATCTCTCTCTTTCCTCTCGTTCCCATATCTTTTTGTCTTTTCTCTCTCCTCCCTCTAGAAGAGGCCACACATTCCCCCTTCTTCTTCTTCTCTTCTTCCTCTTCCTCTTCAGCTGGCTCATTTTTTCTTCTTCTTCTCTCTCTCAGTCTCTCTCTACTCTCACGCAAACGACCTCTGATGCGCTAGCTCGCCTGCACATGCCTCGGCCGCGCATGAGTCAGCCCCCGCGCACACCCCTACCTGTTTGCCCGCGCGCCCGGCCGCACACGCCCTAGCCATGCATGAGGCCGCCCCCACCAAGTCATCTCCGCCTCGCTCTCACCACCACGCGCCCCCTGTGCGCTCCACCCCCCCCCTCCTCCACGTGCATGCTTTTGCATGCACTTAGAGGAGGCGACTGCCTCCTCTCTCTTCTCTCTCGCCCCCTCTCTTCTCTCTCCTCTCTCCTCTATTTTCTTATTTCTCCTCTCTCCACTCTCCTCTCTCTCGCAAATCTCTATTCTCTCTCTTCTTCCCTTTCTATTCTCTCTCTTCTCATCTCTCTTTTCTAATCTATCTCTTCTCTCTCACAGTTTTAAATTGTTCTCTCTCTCTTTCTATCTTCTTTCTCTCTCTATCCTTTAAGTTCTCCCTCTTCTTCACGGTCCAAGGAAGAGATTTGCAGGAGCCATTATCATCCAGACGAGTCATGTGATCGTGCACTGTTGTGTGGAGACTCCATTTTGCTAAGGATCTTCTAGCTCTTTTCTTCATTCTCATTAGTAGTACCTTGTTATTCAAGCACTTTTGTTAGTAAACGTTTGCTTGATTAGTGGAGTTAATTTTAGCATTTTGTCTCTATTTCCTTCTACTCTATACTCAATCTCTCTCTATCTTTCTCTTTAATTTAGATTTATTTGTGCACTTAGTGTTAGCATTACCACCTTGTTTTCTTAATTAAAAAACCAACATTTTCAACTCTTAATCTATTTCCCTATGGATACGACTCGGTTCTCACCACTTAACTATTGTTAGCCACATGTTTAACGATGCATTTGTGGGCTATCACAAGCCAATCACATGAGTGATTACACTTGAAATCTTATACTAATCTCTTTTGGTACTGATATTAATGGCATTTTCTCACTCTATATTACATGCATAGGATGTTGTTTATATATTGTGATGTCGATGGTGAGGATTAGGATCATGATGAGAACATAATAATGAGACATTCCTCTTTAAACATAGATTCTAAATATTTATTATAACATCATGACCGTTCTGATCGCAGTTCAATGGGTTTGGTGGCCAGTGTGTGGCCAATAGGTGGCTTTTATGTCTGTTTAGCAGGTTGTGTGGGGTTGAGGATCGAAAACCCATACCCAATGCACCCTTGGTTCTCTTTTCGAGAACGCGACAGAGTGCAGCGTCACGTTTTGGAAACGCGACCACCTGCTACATCGCATTTTCGTCGCCGCTTTCCGCAATCTTCGGCTGCATACGTGACACATGGAGTATGTAGTGGCGTCGTGTGGCCCAGAGGTTGAAGTCGCAATGCCTCTGGACGTCGCATTTTGAACGCGACGATCCACTACGCCGTGATTTTGACTGTGAGGCTCTTTTGGCCGAACCTTGGCAAAACAATGCAAGAAACACTGCTTTGCTAAGGGACTGGCTGTTGTGGGGTTTTCGGGCGATTTGGAGTTGCTGGCTTGCGGTTTGGTGTGCTTCCGTCATGAGGAGGTTCTTCGGAGCACGAGAACTCCAAGGTAACACTATTCTTCGCGTCTTCATATTGGTAAGGGAATTCTTCTCATTTTTTGGATGTATGGATCGAGTTTGAAGTAGTTAATACATGGAATTGCTTACAGTCAATAGCATGCATGTTTAAGTAATTGTGAGAATGCATATACTTAGATTTTATAACTGTAAAAGAGTGTTTTATGGGATTTCCGGAGAAGAAGCTCGGGTTGGGAGCTTCAGTTGAGAAGGCGACGGACCCAGTCCTTGCATTTTGAACGCGATGACATGTCCCGTCGCGATTCAACTTTTCAAATGTGTCATCTGTGTACATCACGTTTTAAAAGCGAGCACCCCGCCCGTCGCGTTTTGCTTCCAAAGGTAAGAACTAATTTTTGGTCCTATATGGGCTTTCTGGACCCTAATGTAGGATGCTATAGGATTTGTAAGTCCTATGGAAGTGTTTTAAGACTGTTAAATGTCATGGATTGTGGTTTGAGCTTGAAGGAGCGACCCCTTCCGTGGTTACCTCTCAAGTCGAGTACCCCAATTTCTATGTGAGCCAGACACGTTAGTGCTCGGGGTTTGTCCTGGTACTGTGTGTACCGTCAGGATTTGTGTCATCTTCCTGGACACCCTCACTCAAATTTCGAGTTGTATGTCCGGCTGAGGGAAAGAAGACAGTGGGGCAGCAACTTGTGGTGTGTTGGTTCTCAGTTTGGTCGCTTGTAACACGCTCGTGGTTGGGGGATAGACACCAGTAGACGTACCAATGCCCAGCTATCTCGTGTTCCACAGCCTCACTCTTGTAATCACAGGGATTGTGCTTCCCCTCGACACACGAACGTATACTAAAACTAGTAGTGTGGAAATATGTGTGTGATCGCCACCTAGTAAGCTGCTTGAATAAGAGAATGATAGCTAACTAAACTAGGAATAGGAAAAGAGATGGACGGAGGAATACCTGGTGTCACGGTCATCGTGGACGCCGCGATAGACCGATATCGCGTCAGCCTACACTGACGCGTCTCATGTCACGTCACCCTCCACCGTCGCATTCTCTGAATGCGGGAGAGGTTGGATATAGACCTTCTTCTCATCCTCCAGCTAGCTAGAGAACAAGAGCTTCTCGTAGATCTCACTTGTTTGCCTTCCAATCAAAGAAAACCATAAAGAAAACACCATATTAGAATATGTTAAGCATAGTATCTATTCTAAAAATGGAGGGAAATGGGGGATCATGGTGGGAACGCACCTGGGGTGGTTTTAAACCCCTGTGGGTGTGGGAAAAATGTGGGTTGATGGTGAATGTGCTCTATCTAAAAAAACATAAAAATGCATGAAGAGGGAAAAGAAGAAGAAGGAAGAAGGTAAGCCCCATTAAGGCGACTTCCTGGCGTGGATGCAGTCCCGATGGTGGGCAATAGCTTCAGGAGGATGCTGGAGTCGCCCTCTTCACGTCCCGTGCTCCATTGATGATGAAAAGAGTGAGCTTTGTGGAGTGGAATGTGAAGAAAAAAATGAAGGAAATGGGTGGCTGCGAGGCTAAGTATGGGTGAGAGGAAATTTCGGCAGCCCTTCGGGGTGGTAATGAGGCTCTCCTCGTCCTTGAGGAGGTGCCTTGTTTTTATAGAGTTTAGAGTGAGAAAAAAGTGATATTATCTCCAAAAAAAAAAGCTCAAAATTAAAATGGGAGATAAAGCCTTATTAAAATGGATGGACAGTCATTAGGAATCCAAGGGAGAGTCCTTAGGGCCGAAATCCCGCCCCAAGGGGTTGGGATAATCCCTAGTGATTAAGTTAAGTCCATAGGAGGATAAATAGGGGGGTAGTTATGGAGGCCAGAGGATTCGGTCATTGTCGCGGTGTATCGTAGGGCCGCGACTAAAATGCGACAGTGCGGAGTGACGCGACAGTATTACCTACGTGCATGTATAATGCATGGGCTGTCGTGGCAACCAGTATTGTCGCAACTAGAGACGCAGCGCTACGATGCGTCGCGATAATAAATCCGAATAATTATGAATTATCTGCCATCCATATGATAAGATAAGAGCTATTATGCCTCAAGGATTCTTTCAAGGTGATAATGTGCGGGATTTCAAGGCATTTTAATGGTTTAATGGGCTCAAAACAAGGCTAATGATGGGCTCAAGGTGAATGACCAATTAGGGGCCCACTGAGATAACAAGAAATGTGGTTCAACCCGTTAGTCATAATCGGGTGTCTACAGATTGCCCCTCCTTGGCTTCCTCTTTGCAGGGTAGCGAAGCGGAAGTGGAGTGGAGATGTCATGAAGTGACGACGGAACAGAAGTGATGCTGAGCAGACTGAAAAGTGGAAGTCAAGGTAAAGAGACACCCGGTCTAACCAATGAGCAATTGGAATCTTCGTGAAAACCCCGAGTTGGTTGCTCGAGCAGAAAGCAGAGAAGAGCACAAGTCTGGAAGATAGGGAGAAAAGAAGAGGACGATCAACCCCTCGATTGAGAGGTACCCTAGCCGATTGGCCTGCAGGTTTCGTTCTGGAGGGACATGTGCGTGCCAGGCAGGTAACTCATGACTCTGTCCTGGGAGCGGTTCGCAACCAAAACGGATCAAAGGAAAAGGAAAATTTGGATAGGTAATCCAGACAGGGAAATTCTTGTCAAACTGACGGGAGCAACTCACTCGGAGGCAAACCTTCCGATTCGGAGTGAAATTGGGATTTCTTGTTTTGGAACATGAAGAATTATTGGGCACTCAACAAGGGCTCAGCAAAAGGCAGGAATGAGTCAGGAAAGCTCAAAATCCTACATGATGCATGCTGGGCTAAAATAAAAGAAATTATCAAAACGAATGCAAAGAAAAGGAAAAAAATAGAAAATATATCAAAGATAATATTGTTAAGCCAAATAAGAATGGGTCAAGAGTCTACCTACAACCGCAGTGCAGGCCTGAATCCATCGTTCCCGTATTTAAACAACTCAACGGCCTATCCAACGATTAACAATGTGCACCTAAATTATCACTGTTTTTGATAAGGGGAACTCAAATCCCAGAACACATTGAGAACCAGCCGGTCCTTGAAATGATAGTAAGTTAGGATATCATATAGTAATGCCGGGAGTAGGGAAAGAAATACATACCTGACTTACCTGTGGCAAACTCCTTTTTTGTGATTTTCTGATTTTATGATTTTTTTTTATTTTTTTTGTTTTTTTGGTATTTTCTGTTGTTGACAAGAAACAAACACAATAAGCACAAACTAATAATATATATTCACAATTATACAAACAATACACATTCAAAGGACAGACAGGAAAATGACCCTTCAGATAGAGACGCGACATTCGGGATGATCGCGACATAGTCGCGTCACAGCGCCCTGTCGCAACCTGGTCACGTCAGATCGCGGCGTCGCGACTCGGACCGAACCCAATAAGACCAGGAAACCGAAGTTTATCCTCATCCTAAGACATCTAGACTAGCACTAGGACTCCTAAACCTCTTCTAGTGCTATCCTAACACCTAGCTTCGGGATTAGAGTAGGAGTGGACCTCTTAAGAGTCTATAAATAGGAGGATTTAGGGGCTAATCCCAAGCTAACCCTCTGCTCCCTCTCTTCTTCAATTTTCTGCAAGTTCCTCCCTCTGTTTTGCAGTTATGAAAAGAGACTACTCTGCTTTCCAGGAGGAGATCCCTCCCTACTCCGGCCCAAAGGCTGCTAGAGAGTCCTATGCATCTCTCCAGCAAATCTCCGCCATTCCGGGGCATATTTGCATGCGCCCGGATCTCCAAGTAAGTGGCTTTTCCTCAATTTCTGAACTTTCTGCACTTATGCTCTGTTTTCCCCTGTTTTCCTTCTTCTCCTTCTCCGCTCTCACCTATCTCTTCAACCTCCCTCAGATCTTACCCGCCATAGGCGGTTCTCTCGGGTGCCATGGCTAGCGCCCATGCTTGAGCTACTTCCACCTGCGTCCATCAGTCCTTGAAAGAGTGGGGGCTGTCCACAGTGCTCGTGTTGGCCAAGAAATATGACAAGATGGTGCACGTGTGGGACAGTGTTACGGCGCTAGCGGAGAGGTGGCATCCGCAGACTCACACGTTCATCTTCCCGACGTTTGAAGCCACCGTCCTTTTGGAGGAGCTGGAGATAATGCTCGGCCTCCCACGGTACCACAGGGGCGAAGAGTTGTCAATATCCTACATTGTGGCGCCAATCAACTCTTGGGGCATCCTTGCAGAGATCACGACAAGGAAGACGGATTTGCAGTCTATGACAAGCGGGATGCATGTCCATCTTCTCCCTATTGCACAGTGGATTACATCACAATGCAAGTGCAAAACTGGCAACTATCGAGCCATTGCCAAAGCGCTGCAATTTGCACTTGCGGAGTCATCCTCTTCCCTACAACGGACGGGACTATCTCCTTTGCCAACCTCAGCATCATCGACTCGATCTCAGAAGGTATGGGCATTGGACAGGCTGTCTTGGGATTCCTCTATGCCGGTCTATCTTCTGCAGCTGTAGGAGGTCCTTTCTTTGGTTCCATTGTCGCCCTCGAGTTGTGGATGGGCGTTCACATTCAGTTCTGGGCCATGGAGGAGTTAGCCACGGAGTGCAAGACCATGCTCAACCATCCGCTAGCTTTTGTGGGCGGGCCTCTACACATGAGCACCAAGGCGTGGTGTAGGACGGCGCAGCTGAAAGGACGGAAAGCATGGCATGATTATTTCAAAAGGATGAGCGTGGCAGAGTTTGACATGCGCCCTCGCTTCATGCACGGCCGGATGATCCACCTACCTCAGCGTACCGGGCTCGCCCTATGACTTTTGGGCAATGAAGCACTGGTTATCTACAACCCAGACCGGTGTTACCTCCAATGTGGCGCAGCACGCACGGTGGTTCCCATCCTATCACACTGCCCACCTACCCAAGAAAGGAAGAGGGGTGATGAGCAGGACGAGCGCGATGTGCGCAGCGCCATCGTTCATTGGGAAGGATGCGCGATGGGTGTTCTTCAAGCTGAAGTAGTGGAAGACGATGACGTGATCCAAGAATACAATGAAGCTTTGAAGGAGATTCAACTGGCATCGGGGATTGTTTGAGCATGATGGAATTGGCTTGTAGGAAAGATGGTAGCTAGGAGCGGATTAGTAGCCTTTATTTGATTATTAGAAAAAATTAGAGCATGTAATGATTTGAAATTGAATGAATAAAACTGAACTATTTTTTTGCAAGCATTGGGCTCTGTTGATGACGCGACAGTCAGAGGTGTCGCCTTCACATCGCGTCTACCCGCGGTGTCGCGACCTTGTCGCGGCGGTTCCGATGGGCGCGATCATGACGCGACTTCTCGCTGTGTCGCGTCAAGAACCGACTCATTCAAAACTTCAAACGGCTCTTTCTTCCCCTTTCCAACTTTCAAAACCTCCAAACCCTTGATCCTTTAAGACTCTTGCGATCCTAGCACCCTTGCATCCTTCTTAGCACACTCTTAGCTCGAGAACCCTCTGATCAACCCGAAATCGCAATGGAAGGAAGGAAGAACATTGGCGAGGGTTCGTCCCAGAGGAAGCGGCAAGCGGAGCGTCGGAGCTCCCGGCGCCGGGTGGAGGATCCTCCAGTCGAGGAGGAGGTGCTCGAGATCGAGATGGAGGAGGAGGAGGAGGTGAAGGCTCCGACCGTGAACGTGGAGGAGAGCGGAAGAAACGTGCCAAGGCGATGAAATCAGTAAGTATTTCAACCCTAAGACCATGTAAGTATGTGGTGGTGATAGACGGATCCCCCAGAGGGCCTTTGTAGGGAGAAAATCCCAAGACAAAGAGGATCAAACAAAGAGGGCTCCGGCCGGTTTGGTCCTGATAACGCGTCAGCCCGATCCGCCGTGACAGGTGTCGCGGCGGAGCGGGGCGTCGCGACTATGTCGTGGCGACGATGGTGGACGCGACCTTATCGCGACCCAAGAAAGTGACGCGAATAAAGTCGCGGTGCCCTATTCTGTCGCGACAAGGCCGCGACTGCCACAACTGTCGCGACTCAACCCGAACATAGAAAACTTGATTTTAACTTAACTTGAATGGACCTGCAGGGTAAGATGAGGGCCCGAGTGTCTTGGACGCTAGTGCTGGCTGTTTTCTGGCCTTCCCCCCTTTCCAGCGAGAGCGGGTAGAGGAGATGGGGTTTGTGGAGATTCTCCGGATGGACAGGATGAGGGTGGATCCGGCCCTTACTCAGGCTCTGCGGAGCAGATGGGATACGGAGGCGACCGCCTTTGTATTCCCATGGGGACACATGATCCCCAGCTTGGAGGATGTGAGTTGGATCACAGGGCTCAGAGTCTATGGGCGACCAGTGAGCGGCTATACCTACCCCTGCTACCACGAGCTAGCTGAGCGACTCCTAGAGCTCCCCGTAGAGCGTAGGTCCTCCCTAGTGCCTAGGGTAGCGTTGCAGGAGAGTATGGGGCTGCTCGATGCGGGGAAGAACGCCGGGAGAGTGAGGATGAGTACCTCGAGCGGCTAGGCCACAGGCGGACTTGGACTTGCGCCGCTTTCTCGTCCTCTTTCTTGGTAGACTTTTATTTACCACGAGAGGTGATGCAGTCCACTGCCGCTTCCTGCCCTTGCTGGAGGATCTAGTTGAGGTAGGGGGGTATGCCTGGGGAGCAGCCTTCCTTGAACACCAGTTCGATAGCCTAGGCGCCTCCGAGCGGCAGACTTCCACGAGCGAGTTTTACCCCTCCTTCAGGGACACTTTCTTCTCTAACCTCTCTGGAATTAAACTGCATTTTCTTAACTGCCATCTGACATGCCTCTTATCTTGTAGGTTTGGGCCTATCTACACCTCCCAGCCCTGGGGAGAGGGGATCTCACACGGCCGGGCCTTGTGCCCATTACGCGTCGTTGGGACTCTCGCCGAGACACACGCCACCTTGCCGATCAGTTAGAGCGGTTGCAGGAGGCCATCGACAGCTACCCCTACCTGGATGTAAGTATTCTAACCTTTCCCCTTTGATTAACTGTTTGATTTCATTGCTTGGTGGCTGATCGAATTTGTTTTGCAGGTGGTTTGGCAGCTGCACCTGGAGGAGGGTGATGAGGGACAGCCCTGGTTGGTGCAGGCCTGCCCCTACTTTGGTAGGTCGGTGTGGTTGCATGCACTCAACCTTGTGCTACCTCTTCACTTGCACCTCAGTCAGCGCTCGCTCGGCCTTCGACAGAGTGTAGTGGAGTTCCCTGTCCAGGACCGGTTTCGTAGACCGGTCGAGTTTCCGGGGGCTTCATGACACTACCTTGGCGCGAGCGGGCGAAGGAGCAGATTGAAAACTAGGAGCAAAAGGGAAAGACAGTCAAGTCAGATGCTACTGCCGATGACGCATACCTCCAGGCGTATGCCTTGAAGTATGGAGGGAAAGTATATAAGAGCGCCCGCACCAAGTAAAACTCCTCAACTATAACTCAGTGAATTTTCATATTTATGGAATTGAGCTGATGATTTGACAATGCATTGCAGGTGGATACAACTGGTGAGATTGCATCGCTCCGAGCCTTACTTCACTCGGCGGTGCAAGATCGGAAGGCAGCGCAGAGGCAGACAGCGGAGTTGGTAAGTACCCTGCCTGATTTCAACACTTAATTTAGGCCGATTTTGGAAATTGACACACTTTTGTGTGCAGCAGAGGGAGCTGGAGAGGGTGAGGGGCACCGGAGCAGGTGGTGCTTCCTCTTCGCGAGGTGCAGGGGGCTCTCCATCACTTCTGGAGGCCCAGTTGGCTGGAGCAGTGCTGAGGGCTGAGGAGGCCCAGAGGCACCTGGAGGAGCGGGTAAACTAATAGAATTTATGATTGATAATTTTTAACAATTGATTATTGACTGATTGCTCCGATGCAGGAGAGAGATTTGCAGCTTACTACTGAGCACGCCATGGATCTCCAGGGTGAGAGGGACCGACTCCGGGGGGAGGTCCAGACTACCCGGAGCGAGAGGGACCAGCTGCGCATCTGGGCGGAGGCAGCTGAGGCACAGGTCGCGGAGGCGACGAAGGAGCTGGCGGCGCTGCGGGTGCAGAGGTCACCCGGAGACCAGGAGGATCACCCGACTGTGCGCGGAGCTGCTGGCACAGCAGACTGTGGCGCGGAGCCTTCAGCAGATCGTGACGGACATAGGCCATTTACGTAGCAAAAGCCGAGCGGGGCGAGCGTCAGCAAGGCGACCGGCGCCTCCGTTGGCAGTATTTAGCGGTTCCTCCAGCCGGTGGAGGAACGAGGAGGAGGAGAGGCGCCGCCAGGGTGATGGAAGTGCCCAGAGCGGTAGGGGTGGTGGGGAGATGCCACCACCACCGGACCGGCAAGAGGATCTGGGGAGAGTGGCGGTGGACATTAAGGAGACTTGAGCCACCTCCTCATATTTTGTACATATTGTTCATATCTTAGTCGAACTTTTGTTTTTGTGTCAATTGCTTATGGAATGAATGGTTTGTTTATTGACACGAGTGTGAAATGAGATTTGAACATGGAGAGAGAGAGAGAGAGGCAGAGACACTGAGTACGGCGCTGCACGTCCCTTGAAATTACTTGTCCCTACACACTTAGCAAAACAGGTTAGATCTGCTCTTTGGCTCAGCCTCTTGCGCTTAACTAAAACATGAATGTGACTTCATAATTGTCAAGAGGCTGAGCCTTATTAAATAGGCGGAAAGGAAAATAAATAATGCATGCTAAAGGAAAGCGATATATACACACATTCTTTTTTTTTTTATTTTAAGATTTCTTAAAAAAAGAATTTTTTTTTTTTGAATTGAGATTTCTGATTTTTTTTATTTTTGATATTTTTGTTTTTTTTTATTTTAGATTTTTTTTTTGAATTTTCTGATTTTTTTAGATTTTTTATTTTTTTGGATTTTTGAAATTTCTGATTTTTTTTTATTTTGAAATTTTTGATAACAACACTTCTTGCTTTCGGGTAATTAGCCATGGATCTCATCCCTGTCTCTTGTTTGGCGAATAATATCCATGTGCAGCGTGCATTTATCCTTAGCTTACTAAGGCTTCTTGCCCCTTGAACATTGATGTTCCAACACAGACCAGGTGCGAGGGTCCTTTGGTCTTTTAGGGAGAAAGAGAAGATTAATAATGAGACAAGACTTAGTCTTGGGGTCGGGGTTACTGGCCTATAAGACTTGCAATCGGTATGTTACATGTGAAATTCGTCTATTGTCCATGGGTTTTAAGGTCATTGTTCTTTCTGAATTGGGGGCATGCATACGACCGGGCTCAATAACGTCCCGCAGGGAACTATACTGCCACTCTTTGACATGCCCCTATTTTCTCATCATACTTTTATCATTTTCTTTCATTTTTTTCTTCTCTATTTTTTTTTGAATAACCACCCCTCTTTGAGACTTGATACACATGATCTACACCACTTGCTTGTCCACAGGTTAGCTTTCTCCTTGCCTCTGGACTTCGTCCGAGTAAGAAGAGAATTGACCTTAGGTTCCTCATACTAGGGCTGAGCAGAAACACCATAGTTTAAAGGGGAATTAACCTTAGGTCGTCGTGTTGTGTGTGTAGCTGGACATAGAGATCATTTAGCATAAAGAGGGGGGGTGAGACACATGGCCAACAACATTCACTTTTGCAAATTGGTGTTATTTCAACATTAGGGGTAGAATCTTTTAAGGTACAACCCATTCCATGGGTGAGAGAGCTCCTCACCTTCGGCGTTAACTAGCCTATACACGTTTCCGGGTACACTTCCTTAACGACGTGCGGCCCTTCCCAGTTTGCTGACAATTTGGACCTTGGACCTCTAGGTTTTATAAAAATGCGCTTCAAAATCATGTCTCCTTCTTGAAATTTACGCTCAATTACTTTCTTTTGAAAAGACCTTGAGAGTCTATTTTGATATGCGAGCACATGATCGACCGCGGCTAGACGCCGTTCGTCTAAGAGTTCTAGTTGTACCAGTAACGCCTCCCGATGTTCATCGGGATTGAGTTCCTTGTCCAACTGGACTCTTAGCGAAGAATGAGGATTTCATGTGGACATACTGTCTCCATTCCATATGTAAGTGAGAACGGAGTTTGCCTGGTGGGCGTGCGGACGGAGGTTCGATAGGCCCACAGAGCCTCAACTGACTTTTCTGGCCAATCCGTAAATTTATTAGAGTCACAAGTTTTCTTTAGAATTTTCAAAAGTTTTTTGTTTATGGCTTCGGCCTGACCGTTGCCTTGTGGATAGTACGGAGACGAATGATGCAAGGAAATGTTGAATTTCTTACATAGGTCCTGAAGTTCTTGAGATATGAACTGGGGTCTGTTGTCGGTGACGAGGCTGCCTGGCACTCCGAACCACGCGATGATGTTCCTCATGATAAATTTGCACACGGTTGAACCTTTGATTTCTGCAAATGCTTCAGCTTCGGCCCACTTGGTGAAGTACTCAGTAGCAGTGAGGATGAAAGATTTTTGTTTTACCTGAGCATTAGGATCACCAAGAGGCCCGATGATATCAAAGGCCCACATGGAGAAGGCCACGGAGAAGATAGAGATGCAAAGAGGAGGAGGGAGCATGGATCTTGTCGGCATAGATCTGGCATTTGACACACCTACAGACATAAGTGGCACAGTCTTCTTCTAGGGTCGGCCAGTAGTAGCCCTGCCTAAGAATCTTCTTAGCCAACATCTGGCCATTCACATGCCCTCCACACTCGCTGGAGTGGGACCCTTCCACCACCTTCCAAGCTTCTTCGTCCGACAAACAACAGAGGAGCATCCCATTTAGGCGCGTCGGTATAGTACTCCACCAACGAGGGTATATTTTGTCGCCGCTCTTCGGATAGCTCGCCTATCCTCCGCTTCTGCTTCTTCTGGGAAGGTACCGCCTCTACAGTACCGCTCAATCTCATGGTACCACGGCCTTTCTTCTTCCACCATTTCTTCTAGCTCTACAAGCAATAATTCCTTCGCTTCTTTTCTCTCTGCCTTCAAAACTAGAGAGCTCCTAAGGTTAACGAACCAAGGATCTTGAGTGGAGGGAGCCTCTAATCCTTGAACAGTGATTGTCTCAGCGCTGCGGCTGAGAGGGAGGGAGAGAGGAGGCCAGGGATGCGAGGGCATCAGCCAGGATATTTTGAGAGCGAGGAGTATGAATGTAGATGAGTTGACAGAATTGCTTGGCTAGGAGTGACCAGATCTTGATAGGGCTTAAGTTTAGGGTCACGAGTACGATAGGTAGAAAGGACTTGCAAGAATGAGCTGAGAGTCTCCTATAATCTTGAGATGACGTGCGCCTAAGAGATAGGCAGTTTAAGACCGCAAGGAGAGCCTCATACTCGAAATGTTGTTGGTGGCATGGAATTGGAGCTGATAAGCTAAAGGGATGGTGATCCCTTCTGGGTGAGCAAGACAGCACCTATGCCCCGTCCCCTAGAATTGAGAGCCCTATCGAAGTGGAGCGACCAAAAGGGATCGCGAGAAATGAGTGATAGGTTTTCATCAGGAATTCCTCTTGAACCGTGTCACTATGGGGAAGAGGAAGATGATCAAGGTGCTCAGCAATGGCATACCCTTTTATGGCTTTTTGAACTATGAAGAAATATCAAATTGGGAGAGGAAGCTTTGCCAGTGTGCCAATCTATCGGCGAGGACTGGCTTCTCAAGGAGATACCTAATAGGATCCATTCTAGAAATCAAACTCACTTTATGAGCTAGGAAGTAGTGCTTCAATTTCTGCACTAGCCAAACTAGCGCTGCACATGTTTTCTCCATTGTGGTGAGTTTGAGTCAGAGGGATTGAAGAGCCTAGATAGGTAATAGACTACCCTTTCTTTACCGAATTCATCATGCTGAGCAAGGACAGCTCCTAGGAGTCCTCAATAGTTGACAGATACAGGATCAAGGGTTTCCCAGGGATGGGCGCCTGAAGCACGGGAGGATTCATAAGGTAACTCTTGAGCTCATCAAAGGCCTCTTGGCACTTAGCATTCCACTCAAAGCTGACTCCTCCTTTCAAAAGTTCATAGAAGGGACGGCACCTTTGGGAGTGCTGAGATATAAATCTCCTTATGAACTGAAGCCGACCAATCAAACCTCGAAGTTCAGATATATTCTTGGGAGGAGGCATTTCATTTATCGCCTTGGCCTTGTGTGGGTCTATTTGAATCCCCTGTTTGCTAACTATGAAGCCTAACAGCTTACTCGAAGAAACCCCCAATACGCACTTCTTTGGATTCATCTTTAATTGATACTCTTGTGCGCGGCAAAATACCCTGGCAAGCACGGAGGAGTGCTCTCTTCTAGTCCGAGACTTCACCACGATATCATCCACGTAGACTTCAACATCAATATGAATCATGTCATGGAAGATAGCTAACATTGCTCTTTGATAAGTGGCGCCGGCATTCTTTAACCCAAACGGCATGACCACATAGCAATATGTTCCCCATGGGGTGGTGAAGGAGGTTTTCTCTTGATCCTCCGGGCTAGACGAATTTGATTGTAGCCTGAATACCCATCCATAAATGACAGAGTTTCGAACCTTGCAGTATTATCAATCAGAACGTCCAAGTGAGGTAGGGAAAATCATCTTTAGGACATGCCTTATTTAAATCCCGGAAGTCTATGCAGATTCGTACCCTTCCGTCCTTCTTCATGACCCGGACGATGTTCGCCACCCACAATGGATAGAGGACTACACGGATGAACTTAGCCTTGTGTAGTTTATCAATTTCCTCTTTCATTTTCAAAGCGATGTGGGGGAGGAACCTCCTTAATTTCTGTTTGACGGCCACTGTCCCTAGCTTCAAGATCAGCCTGTGTTCCACCAAATTAGGGTCAATGTCGGGCATGTCATCGTAGGACCAGGCAAAGGAATCCTTAAACTCCCTCAACATTTCTATGAGCGCTTCTTCTTCTTCGGGAGGGAGGCTGGAAGCTATGGTTAAAAGCCTGGGGTCCTCTTCGGTTCCAACGTTTACCTCTTTAGTGGGCTCATCGACTGGTGAGGTAGGTTCATCGAATCTCCTCATACCACTAGCATACGCCTCAACAGTATCCTCTATCTCACAATCATTCTCATCTAATGGTCTCCTTCAACTACGATTTCATAAATTCCAAAGCCATCGTCTAGCCCTTCCTCTATATGCATCCTCTAAGTTCAAAACCACTGCTTCTTGGACGAACTCTTCGACAGCTAGAAGAGCGCCACACCTTTGAACTAAGTCAAGCAGATACCTTCGGGGTATGCCGTTACCCTTCTTCTTCCTAGATGGGGATGAGGACTTGCTAGATTCTACCCCTAATTCTAAACTAAGCCCATATTTACAGGAGATTTTGGAGGAGTGTCCAGAGGTTTATTGGAGTGAGCATAAAAGGTGCGGCAAGGCCGCGAGGGTCCTCCGATGGGACTGGAGGAAGAGACAGGCCACCCGCTCAGGGTGCCGGCCGCAGAATGGGGCGCAGGGGGACAGAAGGCCCCTCGCCTAGAACGTCTGATGTGACCATGTTGGTCCGTTAGATGAAGGCACGGTTTGCACAGAAAGAGGAGAAGGGCGGGGATCGCCGCCTAAGAGGAGAGGAGGAGTGCGGAGTGACGGGATCGCCGTCGGAGCAGGAGAGCAGGAGTGCGGGGTGACAGGGATCGCCGTCGGAGTAGAGGAAAACGTAAGGATAACGGGGATCGCCGTCAAGGGAGTAGGGGAAAACGCAGGGATGACGGGGATCGCCGTCAAGGGAGTAGGGAAATCAACACTGAAGGCAGAAAGCAGGGAGAAAAGAGTAGAAAGACGGGGATCGCCGTCCGACGAAATAGGGAAAGAGAACGGGGATCGCCGTTCGAAGAAAGGGGAGGAGGAAGACGGGGATCGCAGTTCGAAGAGAAGAGGAGAGAAAATGAATGGGGGGACACACACATTTTTGGATTTTTGGATTTTCTATTATTTTTTAATTTTTTGATTTTTTTTTGATGAAAGAAACTACATTACATTAAAAAAGGCTCCGGGAGAAAGATAGAACCGAGCCATTAAAGAAAATGATGAAGAGGGGTGAAGGGCGAATTAACGCTTCAACGGCATCGGGAGAGAATTGAATAATAAAGTGGGGAGACAAGGGAATAACATCGAAATTATAAACAAGTACGGATGAAATAGATGAATGGGAGGCCGGGAAGACCCTGGCCAGAGCTCCCTTGCTGAAACGGTTAAGCTGGTTGGTTGACTATCCTCACCAAATCCAAGCAACTGTCGCTTGGTGGTGGTTGCTGATGCTGACAATACGGCTATTTGTGGCACGTCTCCTTCGCTGAACAGACGATTGACTGCAGAAACAAGATCTTCTAAATCTGACTCCTTTGTCCCAGCTTCTGGTTCTTCAAACAGCAGACCGACTGATGAGATGACATCTTCCTGATCTGGGTCCTCTGTACCTGCCTCGGCTTTCTTCTTCTTATTGGGTCGTTGTTCTTCTAAGGACTGGTAAGCTGATTTTAGCGCCTCTGTAGTAGTGTTGTACCCAGGCTGTACGGGCCCTCTGACGAAGTGTTCATACAAGGACCAGGTAAGTGGGCCATGGTCTGACTGTGAAGGAAATGAGAAAGCAGCTCATTCTGAGTATCCCAGGCCAAGTTTTGTGAATTTCTTAGTGTTGGCTATAGTCTTGGTCCACCCTTGGAGATGGGCACCTAGGCCTTTTCCTTACTGATAACCCAGTCTAAACATGAGATCCCACCCCTTTATATTTGTGCTCACATCTCTCCTGACTGCCATTACAGGGGGAGATCCAATTGGCGGTTGGAAGAGAATGTATAGGCCCAAGTATAGTTGACATCAAGCACAGAGATAACGGGCTTATTGGATGGCCATACTGATGGCAGCACCCTCTCAACTGCTTCCATTGTATGTGTCGTTGCCACGCTTTTCACCTTGACTATTCGCCCTTGGAAGGGGAACTTCAAACACTGATGTGCTGTAGATGGCACTGCTCCTAATGATTCAATCCATGGGCGCCCTAAGATGGCCTTATAAGTATGATCAATGTTCAACATAGAACTCCACTGACATGACTAGTGGCCCAATTCTGCTTGTAACGATGACTCCATGGCAAGCACGTCGTGAATTATCATAAGCAGCAATGGTGGTGGAGGTGGGCTGCAGTTGACGCTCCGATATATTGCATGCTCTAAGGGTGCTTAATGGACAAACATTGATAGAAGCTCAGGTGTCCACTAAAGCTGCATCGACGGCCACTTTGTTTATGGTGAGTGTCACACATAAGGGCATTTTTCTAGCTTCTGGGGCAGCCAACTCACCATCAGAAAAGGTAATAGTGGGTCCTTTGTTTACAATCGAGAGCACTGAAGGCAGATTATCCAGGTTCATGTCTTCACTGACCATGACCCTTTGCAGAAAGGCCCTTAGGGCGTCTTGATGAGTCTATGATTTTTTGATTAACTCTAGTATGGAAATCTTGGCAGGGGTTTGATCCAATACTTCAGGATATCATATTGAGTCCCCGTACTGGATCGATTTCTTCCATGTCTTGCTGCTGCTGGTTGGTGGTTTGTTGGCCGGTTGACCTGGCATGGACACGATGCGTTAGGGTACATCCGATGGAACATTTGCCCACTCCGGAGGGCAAGATTATGGTGGAGTGGGGGCGTTGCGGTGTCAAGGATAGAAGGGTTGGCTAGTAAAGGTGCCGGCGCAGGGGAGAAAGGGATGTTGTTGGGTGGAGGGATAATGGGTGACATGACGGGGGAATAGGATGGTGAGGTGATGGTAGCAATGTGGGGCGTGAAGGAGGGAGGCACGGTGGATGTAGGCACGGGGGTAGTGGGTGTGACGTGGGAAATAACCAGAAGTTGGCCCACTTCATGTTCGTCATCGAAGGCCCACTGAGCTTCTGGGGTTGATGACAGGGTTAACATGTGCGGGTGGAGGAGGTGTGGAGCTGGCTGGGGTTTGGAGCGGGCTGATGCTGTGGCATGGGATTACGGATTATGCCCAGGTCATTCGCCGGCTACTGCGGCTGCTGTGTTGCTGGTATTGCTGCTGGAAGGGTTGGTACTACTGTTGTTGTTGTTGCTGCTGTTGCGGCTGATGTCGCCTTTGCTGTTGCTGTTGTTGCCTCTGGCCCTGTTGGTCCCTCAGAGTTTGGATTAGCCTTCTCATCTTTGCCCAGTCAATTTGGTTCTGCTCATGGAGATCGTATATCATGTGCCAGAACTGAAAGCAATCCGACACATTGTGGCCCGGATGGCGGTGATAGACACAGTACTTTGTTTGATCGGCCTCCATATTCCAGTTCGCCTTCTCAGGAGGGAGTCTCAGGCCATTTAGGGACATGAGGGCTGCAAAGACATTGGCTGAAGACTCGGGCAAAGGAGGGTATTGGGCTCTTTTGGGTCCATTGGGCTTCTTAGGGGCGTAGCCATTTTGGGGGGAGGGACCTGGGAGTACTGGCGCTGATCTTACGGAGGGTTTTGTCCTTGGTGAGGTGGCTGCCTATTGTTGTTGTTGTTCCATGGCTGTTGGGCTTGCTGGGTATAGGGAGACCTTCCTACCGGGCCTTGGGGATTACTAACTGCACCCACCTGTTCATTGGTTTGGATCCCTTCGGTGACTGGACCTTGCGGCTTCTTGGTGTAATGGGCCTTGGGGGTCTCAAACATGGAATGTATGGGCGAGTCCTTAAGTTGGGTCTGGATAAAACGGGCTCGGCTATATAGCTGGTGCATGGTAGAAATATCGTTCATGGCCAAAATAGCTCGGTAGGTTGGAGTGGCGTTGGAAATCAACAACTTTACCTTCTCCTCCTCAGCATGGGGCAACGGACCTTGGCGGCAAAAGAACGCCACCGGTCAGCATAAGTGGAGAATTCCTCCTCTGGCTTCATTTTCTCAGCTACTAGATCCACAAAAGAATATTGGGTCCCACCCAATCTTGGAATTGAGAAATCTCTCTTGAACAATTTGGAAATCCTCGGCTTCCTCAGGGGGCAATGAGTAGAACCATTCCAAAGCCGGACTATCCAGGGATTTTCTGAACAAGTATGCCATGAGGTGGCGGTCATACTTGTGTGGTGCTGATTCGTAGACAAAGTCTTTCAGATGAACATAAGGGTCCCCTACCCCAGAGTATCGCCGGTAGACAGGGAGCTCTGACTGGGGTGGCACCCGGAGGTACTGGAAGGATGGGAGGGCAATGTCAGCTACCTTCCGAGGATCGATTTGCTTCCAGAAGTCATGAATCTCCTTCTTCATGCTTGTCCACTCCGCAAGGAAGTCGGAGGGAGATTGGCTTTGATGCGCGGAAATAAGGGAGCGAGGTTGCTCGAAGGAGTGAGACCTCTCGCGAGGGAGGGGAGCTGGTTCGGCCGTATAGTATGTAGTTGGAGGGGATCGAGGCCGGACCTCTCGTGGGGGAAGGTAGCTTGGTTCCGAAAAATGAATGGCCCAAGGACAGAGGGGTGTAGGATCTGCCCCTGATGAAGGAAGGTGGGGTACCGAAGCGACATGGGCAGAGGAATCCGCCGGTCGGACTGAATTCTGACCTCGGGGAGATAAAGATTGTTTCCCCTTGGCGGCAGCTATGAACTCTCGGACTCGGTCCGGAGTAAGATGCGGAAGAAGCTGGCTGAATTGTGAGTGGGGGTCATCACCCCCAGGAGGAGAGGCAGGACGGGATCGAATCCCAGTGACGGAGGGAGGCTGGATGTGCCCCGGGAGCGTGGCCATAGAGGGCTGGGTCACCTCCTCGAGCAACCCGAGAGGAAGAGCATCGTCGGCAAGGACTCGAAATTGGTCCATGTCGAAGAGGGATTATGATAAGATACAAAGAAAGAAGGGGACTGACTCGACCTCCCTAAACAATGACGCATACCCCCCCCCCCCACAAGACTAATAGGGGGTGATACAGACAAAACCTAGACTCAATCACAGCAAGAAAGA
Organism: Colocasia esculenta; assembly: GCA_014218235.1. Classification (NCBI taxonomy): domain Eukaryota; kingdom Viridiplantae; phylum Streptophyta; class Magnoliopsida; order Alismatales; family Araceae; genus Colocasia; species Colocasia esculenta. The sequence goes on from CM024757.1 coordinate 134,164,180, forward strand.
CTAAGAGGAGGGATGAACACTCAAGTTGTCATGTTTAAAGCGCAAATTTCTTAAGGTTTGAACTTGACCTTCAGATGAATTAATTAAGAGATGTCACTCGGTCAAGTGGACCTTATGGGTATGGACTCGAGTCCTCCGGTGAAGCTAAGGGATGGTATACTCACACACAGAGGGGTGGCTTAAACTAAGGGGTGCAACTGGTACAACCAGCCCGGCGAACCGCAACGTGCGTACGGTCACGGGGTCTTACGGAGGTCCTCGAAGGTGGGCCTGAGTCAGCCTACGAGTGCTCGTAGGTGAGAGGACTCACTCATCCAAGGGGGAACCTAAACGAATGGGTTTCAATAGCGTATGCAATGGGCCTAGGTGCCCGAAATGTATGCACAAGTGATAGATGAGAACCAAACAGGGCGACCAAATGGCCCTCGGGCAGAGTCGCGGCGGCCGTATACGCCGCGACCTTATCACGACAGGGCGACCTGCCGCGATAGGAACAGAGGCCCGAAAACACCAAAAGGTCCTCAACTAACTCAAACAGACTACCCTATCAAATAATAATGACACAAAAATAGTAAATCAATACCATATGGACCAAGAAGCACACAGAAACCAATTCATAAGTCAAAACAGTAACATACAAAGCATACCTGATGAAGCGACGCCTATCCACGACGCGACCTTGTCGCGTCCTTGCGATACGCCGCGACTCGAACCGAAAGCTTACAAGTGAAAATAAAAGGAAAAAAATCCAGACCCTAGCAGGATTCTGACATTCAAAAACGCGATAACATATGATACAAGGAAGAGAAATGGGATACATGATCTCATGAACACAGGATAAAGCAGATATGAGGGGAAGAGCACGGACCTGATAACGCGTCCTCAACCAACGACGCGACCTGATCGAGTCGCCGCGATAGGTCGCGACAAGAACAGAATGCGAAAAAACACAGGGGACAATAGCAAGAGACTAACAGGGCACTAAGATGAGAAATAAAGAAGAAAGCATGGCAAGCAAGCAGTCAAAATCCACGAGGGTGGCAGTGAAGGTCCCACCGTGATCGCCAAAAGGTGTAATCAGGGATTGTGCTTCCCCTCGACACACGAACGTATACTAAAACTAGTAGTGTGGAAATATGTTGTGATCACCACCTAGTAAGCTACTTGAATAAGAGAATGATAGCTAACTAAACTAGGAATAGGAAAAGAGATGGACGGAGGAATACCTGGTGTCGCGGTCGTCGTGGATGCCGCGATAGACCAATATCGCGTCAGCTTACACTGACACGTCTCATGTCGCGTCACCCTCCGCCGTCGCGTTCTCTGAATGCGGGAGAGGTTGGATATGGACCTTCTTCTCGTCTCCAGTCGGCTAGAGAACAAGAGCTTCTCGTAGATCTCACTTGTTTGCCTGCCAATCAAAGAAAACCACAAAGAAAACACCCTATTAGAATATGTTAAGCATAGTATCTATTCTAAAATGGAGGGAAATGGGGGATCATGGTGGGAATGCACCTGGGTGGTTTTAAACCCCTGTGGGTCTGGGAAAAATGTGGGTTGATGGTGAATGTGCTCTATCTAAAAAATAACATAAAAATGCATGAAGAGGGAAAAGAAGAAGAAGGAAGAAGGTAAGCCCCATTAGGGCGACTTCCTGGCGTGGATGCAGTCCCGATGGTGGGAAATAGCTTCAGGAGGATGCTGGAGTCGCCCTCTTCACGTCCCGTGCTCCATTGATGATGAAAAGAGTGAGCTTTGTGGAGTGGAATGTGAAGAAAAAAATGAAGGAAATGGTGGGCTGCGAGGCTAAGTATGGGTGAGAGGAAATTTTGGCAGCCCTTCAGGGTGGTAATGAGGCTCTCCTCGTCCTTGAGGAGGTGCCTTGTTTTTATAGAGTTTGGAGTGAGAAAAAAGTGATATTATCTCCAAAAAAAGGCTCAAAATTAAAATGGGAGATAAAGTCTTATTAAAACGGATGGAGAGTCATTAGGAATCCAAGGGAGAGTCCTTAGGGCCGAAATCCCGTCCCAAGGGGTTGGGATAATCCCTAGGGATTAAGATAAGTCTATAGGAGGATAAATAGGGGGGTAGTTATGGAGGCCAGAGGATTCGGTCATTGTCGCGACATATCGTAGGGCCGCGACTAAAAACGCGACAGTGCGGAGTGACGCGACAGTATTGCCTACGTGCATGTATAATGCATGGGCTATCGCGGCAACCAGTATTGTCGCAAATAGAGACGCGGCGCTACGATGCGTCGCGACAATAAATCCGAATAATTATGAATTATCTGCCATCCATATGATAAGATAAGAGCTATTATGCCTCAAGGATTCTTTCAAGGTGATAATGTGCGGGATTTCAAGGCATTTTAATGGTTTAATGGGCTCAAAATAAGGCTAATGATGGGCTCAAGGTGAATGACCAATTAGGGGCCCTGAGATAACAAGAAATGTGGTTCAACCCGTTAGTCATAACTGGGTGTCTACAACTCTAAGGGTTCCGAAACTCTTAGAGGTGTGTTAGGCGTGGGTGTACAGCGTGTGTCGCTGCAGGTGTGGTGTTGGTTGGTCTCCATAGCTTGTTGGCACTGTAGTTGTAGAGAGGCAGTTGGACCTTTCGTCTGTGGCTGCGAGACTGAGAGGTAGTCCTGTGTGGTTTGTCCAGGTCAGTCGCTAGTGTCGCGAACCAGGTTTCGTGACTTGAGTGTGCGTTCTCTTCTTTAGATCGTACACGTAAGTATGGTTTACCATTTATTTATTATTGTCCAATTCATATTATCAGAATAGAATTATTTATTTAATTATAGTTGTTGTACCATACTTAGGTAACACTGTTAATTATTTAATTTAGTTCTTTACTCTAACTTCTTGTGATATTGGTGTTCTTTCGACTTTTAAGGGAGTTTTTCTACTGAGCCTATAACATCTGGGTTTTGGCTTCCTTGGTGTTGTCCTTGGGATTGCGACGGATCGGGGTGTCGCGTTCTGAACGTGACGTGTTCCCTGTTGCCTTCTAGTTGAGAAGGCAACGGCCCTTCTGTCGTGTTCCCGTTGCCTATTGGTTTGTGTGCCACGTGTCCGCAGCATAGGTGTGAAGGTGACGTGCCAGCTGTCGCATTCACCTGAGTCGCCTGCTTGTGTGATACGTGGTCTGGAGGCTGTTAGCCTAGCAGGAGAGCTGTCGGAACTTTTGAGAAGGCGATGATGTAGGCATCGCGTTCTGGTTGAGAACGCGACAGGTATCTTGTCGCGACCTCAGTTCCGAGGTCTTAAGCCTGGCAGGCACCTCTTTCTTCTCTTTTCTTTCCTTTATCCTTCCTTCTCCTCTCCGAGGTGGAGAGGCTTCCCCCTTCTTCCTCCGGCGGCTTGGGCGTGGTGGAGTCGCCGGCGAACTCGTGACGGAGCGGCGGAGCGTCGTGGAGTGAGGAGGAGGTGTTCTAGCCATCGTGAAGGCCCTTGTGGGTTCGGTTCTTCCTTCTGATAGGGATTTCCTTACTCTCTTACTTGTTTGGAGTGGATGGAGTTTGTTTTGGAGCGATCCTCCCCGTGCTCGGAGTGCTCTTGTGGTTTGCACGGACAGATGCTTTCCGGTGGTGCTCCTTCCACGTGTTTAAGCTTTGTGCATGTTGTGTGGGTGAGGAGAGTGTGGCATTGGTGCCCCTCAAGCCACTCTTAGCTTTTCTTGCAAGTATGCTCCCCTCCCCCAGATGTTTGGAGGTCTTATTGTAGCTTGGGGGACCATGGTATGGCCCCATTCCCGTTTGTGCTTCTGACTGGGATCACGACAGCAAGGCTGTCGCAATACTAGTCAGAAGGCGACGTAGTTCCTGTCGCGTTCTGGTCACGACAGGGACCCAGTCGCGTTCTCATTGTCTTGTCGTTTCCCATTTCTGTCGTGGTGGGGAATGGCTCGGGTCCAGTTGGTTAGAGAGAGGTCTCTCCAACTTGGGACAAGGCCAGCCCTCCTGTTTGGGGCCTTGCCTTTGTGGCCCCTGCCTTCAGATGAGGACACGACGGTTTGATACGTCGCGTTCAGAATCTACAGGCAACACCCTATGTGTCGCTTTCTGGTTGCGACAGGATCCACGTCGCGTTCTCCTTCGGGTCGCAACGGGGTCCTCGTCGCCTTCTGGCTTAGGTGTGCTTTAGCTGGTTTCTGATGGCCTGTTTGGGGTTCGGCCTTCTGATGCTGAACGCGACAGGTTGATACATCGTGTTCAGATCAGAAGCCGACACCTTGGTCGTCGTGACCTGGTGGCGACAGGTCAGTCGTCGCCTTCTTGCTCAGAAGCGATGCACTTGTGGTCGTGTTCCGGTCGCTTGGTTTCTATTCTGCTGTTAGTGTTCCGGTTTCTCGGGTCGTGCCTTGTGGGCCTGCGTTGGCCGACGGCCCTTCTGGGGGCTTCCGAAGGGGTGCCGTGCGTGCCTGTGCCTGCTGGGCTTGTCTTAGTTACGAGCCAGCGGTGCCGTTTCTTCGGTGGTTGCCACGCCACTGTTCTCTTTCGCCCGATGCTCGGCACTTGAGGGCTTGTCCGCGAGATAGGTTGTTACCGTTTCCTGGGACCCCTAGCCCCGCGCGCCTGTGTCTGTGGGTTGCTCTGGGCGGCGGGCGTGCTCAAGTCTTAGACTTGGAGCAGAAGAGGAAACGGTGGGGCAGCGGCGTGAGCCGTTTGTAGAGCTCTCTTAGCTGGGTCTGGGACGCTGAGGTTGTTGTGGTGCTCGTTCGGTGCAGACCAGCTAGTCTGTCTTACTGTCTCGCTCTGCGTTGGTTCCGGAGGCACGTAGGGAGGTCAGGCGTGGGGCCGCAGTTCCCGGACTGCGGTGGTTGTGGTTGTGGTTGCTTAGTCCACGCGTGTCACTCTGACGGGAGGGGAGACCTGGACTAAGGCACTTGTGGCAGTGGCTTGGTTTTTGTTCTTGCTGTGACGTTGCTTCACACGTTGTTTTCGAGCTTGTGTTCTCGTTACCCTGGTTTACACGGTGGTTGTAGCCTAGCCGTGTCTCTCTTCCTTGGGTTTTGTCGGTTGGCCTCGTGGGCCGTGTTTAGTGGTTTCCGCTTTCTATGGTTCTCTCGAGGTGCCTCGGGTTGGCACCCGACTGCTGTTTCGGTAACCCATTCCTTGGTGCCATTCGTGGTGGCACCGGAGTGTGTAGTCCCTGACCTCGTGGAGTGTCCAAGGTGCAGGTTGGTTCTGCTTGTGACCCTCGACCTTGTGGAGGTCTGAGGTGGCCGTGCCTGTGGTGAGACGTTGCTTCTTACCTGGTTGTTCGGTGTCTCTCGTGGTGACACCTGGTTGTTCCTTCCCGACCTTGTGGAGGTCTGGGATGCTGGTGCTTGTCTTGAGACTCTGGTCTCTCGTGGTTGCTCCGGTGTTCTATGAGCTTCTTTGTCTCGGCGATTGTGTGCCGAGGGTTGGCTTCCACATGTGTTTGACTCCACTGGTTCTGCGGGAGTCATCTTTGGCCTGACCCGGATTGTGGTCGAGGCATTTCTCTGTTTTCGCTGCTTCATAGTACTCTGTGGTAGGCGTTCTCGCTTTACTACTTTGTAGAGTAGTTTTGCTTCCGCTTGTTGGAGTTCCTGCTGCTCTGGCTGGTAAGGGATTCGTTATCCCTACTGAGCCTTGTTCGCGAGGCTCACCCCCCCCCCTACTCTCTTCAGGTAGGGACTCGTTGTCACAAGAGTTTCGTTGTCGGACGGTCGTGGTGGCGGTTTGTTGCGCCGTGCATTGCCAGCAGTGTGAGTTGTGAGCGTGAGTGCTCTTGTAGCGTGAGTTGAGAGTGGCCTTTTTGCAAGTCCTCGGGTATGCCCCTTAAGGACTGCGCCTTCTTTTTGTACCTGTACTTTTATTTGGGACATGTTGTACTTAATTTCTTTATTAATGTACAGTCTTTATTGTTATAGTTATTTGAATTCATTGCTTATCTCACTGCATTAAATTCTAACCCTTCTGGGTCTTCGGATCTGTGGGTGGCGGCACGACCTTCGGGGGTCTCAGGCGGGGGTCGGGGAGTCGGGTCGTTACAGAGCCGGTGACTTGTAAGGCTCACCCCTACTCATTTCAAGTGAAGGAGAGCAGGAGACTTCCCGTCCGTCATCTAGTTCAGAGCCGCATAGTAGCAGAGTTGGGCCTGCACCACCAGCAGTGTAATTTACTTTTTGTTGTACTCGGGTATGTCCCAGGCTGTTGTACTTTGTTCTTTGACTTGAGTGTGGAACTGGCTATGTAACTTTGTGTAAATATGTGTGAGATTGTATAATAAATGTGATCTTATGTGTGTTTAATTGGTTTCTTTTATGTTCTCACGGACTTGAGTAATGGTATCCCTTGCGAGGCTTCGGCCCATTCGCGAGAGGCGGAGTCGGATCAGGCTTGTTATTAGGTTAACGGGTCTGAACAATGAGGACCGCTACAGTTGGTATCAAAATAAGGTTTGTGTGAACATAAAAGAACATGGATATTTGCATAGTCTGGATTCTACTACAGTCCACTGCTAGTAGTTGGCCCTGGTTTAGTATTGACTTGTTAGTGTGTTATGTGTTTGGAATGATGTTGTGCAGGATTTGAAATGGCTGACAGAAGAGATTGGGAGATGGAGGAGAAGAACTAGAAGAGTCTACCCATCAGTTGATTGAAAGGCTATGGGAGAGTATTACTGAGATTAGAGCAAGGTTGGATCCCAGGCCCCTATCCAACCAATAGTGATAGCACCTCAAATTGTAGAGGAGGTAGTACCAGTGACATCACCCCCACCACCACCGAGAGTCGAGGTACTAGACGTCGTACCTGTACCCCTAGCAATATCGACACATCCAGTCAGTACGGAGGAGCCTACAGTGTTGGTAGAGAGGTTTTTGAGGTTACAGCCTCCCACTTATTTAGGAGGTCCGAATCCGGATACAGCAGAGCATTGGTTACATGAGATTGAGAGGGTTTTTGTTACTATGAGGTGTCTGCAGGCAAATAGAGTGTGGCTACATATCTATTGCGTGGATTTGCACAAGAATGGTGGAGGCTGAAGATACAGACAGTATTTGCGGGCAGGACTGAAGATTCCATCACTTGGCTAGAGTTTCTGGGAGTGTTCAATGATACTTTCTTTTCAGTTCAGATGTAGCAAGCAAAAAGGGAGCAGTTTAGAACATTGCAGCAAGAAAACTTGTCAATTTTGGAGTATCAAATGCGATTTATGGCGTTGAGCAGGTATGCACCATATGTGGTTATGGATAATGCAATGATGGAGTATTTCATTCGAGGATTGTGACTAGGGTTGCAGTATGCAGTGATTCCTCTTATGTGCAAAATAGTGGAGGAAGCAGCTCAGCGAGCAGCTATTTTGGAGAGGACCGTATAGTCTAGACAGACAGGGGAGTTAGGTAGTTTTCGGCTTCCACAGTGTTCCCCAGGTGTTAGTAAGGGCAAGGCACCATCAGGAGCATCTTCATCAGGGTTTACTAAGTGGGGTTCCAAATTAAAAAAGATATTCAGAGGTCGAGAAGGTGGAAGACAGCTGACATTCTAGCTGACATTCTAGCAAGGTCAAGGCTTCAAGCTAGAGCTAGAGGAGTCCCAGTAGAGTACCGCCAGATAGCCCATGGTTTCTCCAGGTTACAGGTGTTATAATTGTGGTCAGCCAAGACATTTAATTAGGAATTGTCTGTATCCCCTAGAGTACAGTTATGGTAGAGCAGCACCATAGCAGCAACAGCAACCCCAGAGCCACTGGCAGATCGAGCTAGAGGTCTGCCTTTCCAGAGGGGTCGAGGACGAGTTATGGCCATCACCAGAGCATAGGCAGAGGCATCTAGATTATTGAAGGTATACTACCTATCTTTGAATTTTCTACAAGAGTGTTGATAGATCCAAGTGCATCGCATTCTTTTATTTCTAAAGATTTTATGGATAGTATGGTTCACCCTTTAAAAGAGAAGTAGTGTGAGTTGATTGTGGAAGTTCTTTCAAGTGGTTATATGTTCACTTCTGGTTATTTAGATGTGGTCCCAATAGTAATTCAGGGGAATCAGTTGTCATTAGGTTGTATGCATTACAGTTGAAAGAATATGATATGATTTTGAGTATGGATTGGGGAGAGGCCTATGGGGCAATAGTAGATTGTAGAAAGAAGAGAGTCAGATTTTGTCATCAAAGTGGAGCAGTCTTTGAATTTCAAGGTATGCTATTTTACACTCCCAAATTTATTATTTCTGCACTTAGAGCTAGAAGGTTAATTAATGCGGGATGTGTAGCATATGTAGCTTCAGTAAGTTTAGTTGGGTCAGATGAGTCTGTGGAGATGGTTCCAATGGTCAGAGAATTACAGATGTGTCCCAGAGGATTTTCCAGGGTAGCTCCATACATAAGGTTGATTTTACAGTGGAACTGCAGCCGGGTAGTATGTCGATTTTGAAGGCACCATACAGGATGGCACCAACTGAATTGAAAGAATTGAAGAAGCAGCTACAAGAATTATTAGAAAAAGGTTTTATCAAGCCCAATCATTCTCCGTGGGGTGCACTGGTGTGTTTTATAGGAAAAACATATGGCAGTTTCAGAATGTGTATCGATTATCATCAGTTGAACAAGGTACCATTAAGAATAAGTATCCATTCTCAAGAATAGATGATTTGTTCGATCAATTGTTGTAACGACCCTCTTTATACCGGTACGATTATACCAATACACATCGATACAAAGGGCACCGTCATAGTGGGACATTTACCCAACACAACACAATAGGCCGAGATGTACATAAAAATAACAAAGGAAGTATAGCAGGAAATGTAAGACATTCTTATTCCATCATCACTCACCATATTCACAATCTATATAGCAACAATGTAAAATCAATGTCCACAAATATACAGTCCATATGAATAACAATATTCACATACTAGCAAATAAAAGGTAGTCTAAGCAGTAAATCTCCACAAGTGCAGCTACTCCTCTCACTCGGAGGCTCCTCACTATGTCCTCCTCTAGCACGGCGGCACCTGCCTCACTTGTATGTTAAAGCAAGAAGTAAGTCTTCCAAAAAAGACCCAGCAAGCAACCTAAAGGAATATCCTTACACATATCACATTAATGTTATTCTTTTAAACAATGAGAGAAATATATGTCACATGATTTACGTCAATATGCAAAGACACATAAATAACCTATACATGCTTTCTACACATGATAATAACTTGATTCATGGTGCCAATATCAATTCATATCATCATATTTCCAAACCAAATAGATCATGGAAATTAGCACAAGGTACTAACAATCCTAGCATGATTTCTAACATTTTTCACATGCTTTATATACATATTCACAACATTTTACTCGCTGTTTTAACATAAACATATCACGTTCACATGGTTTCACATCTTTTCACATGGTATCACATTTACACAATACTATCACATAATCATTGCACATTTACACTTTTCACACTTTTACACTTTATTATCGTGACACATAGTCCGAACCACCATAAAGAAGGCACACACATTCACATAACACATAACCGTCACCTAGGCAATATAGTGACGAATCTTGGTAACTGCGCAGAACCAGGAGAAACCCTCTCCACCCTAACCAGTGGTACTTGTCCACCTCCAGGATTCATCCTGATGCCCACAAGATACCACATACACAATGAGCTTCCCATAAGGACTTTTTATAGTACGGCTTCACAGCCTTCTATGGTAGCAGTGTCAATTTTGGCACATGATCACTTAACACATTTTCTCACTTAATCACATAATTAACATTCATTTTATATGCAATTTAGTCCATTCACATGCACTTTTATTTAAACATGTACACTTCAGTTTATAGAACCTAACATGATTGTTCATAGTGTCAAATCATTCATAACAGTACCTAAACATGCAGCTAATCACTAAATTTTACAGTATCTAAATCAAACATGCTTAACATAGTTTAATTGCTCTTTTAAAATACAAACAGTACCTCCAGATATCAAAAAGTATCAAATTTTAACCACAAAATCTATACTTGTAATATCTCATATGACTAATTTTCCAGAATTTTGCAATAGTAGATCTATTTTTAACATTTAATACAGATTTCATGTAATTTCAGTAAAATATTCACTTAACATGGTAGACAGTAAAACAGTCGATGTTCACAGGTTTAAAACATGAAACTAGTAACCTTAAGACCATGAAATTCTCTGTAACAATAACATGCAGTAAAACTATTTGTTCAGAATTAAATACTGTCAAAACATACATATATTTCACCATAACAGATTTTATATTAAATAAAATCATGCTCAGAAATTCAACAGAAACTCATGATCTGACCTACAGACCATACTGACCAACCATAATTTTTACAGCATGCACAGACATCCAGATGTTTGAAAATCATAGCACAGAGATCAAGATCAGAATTCTGTAAAACCTGAAGAACTGGCGGCAAGGGCCTTGCCGTCAACATGGGTTAACGCATAATATGTGTCGTTAACTCAAGAACTTGGCGGTAACAAGGTTGCCATCAACCTCCTATCTGCAGAAAGTACAGACTGAACTCCATAAAAAGAGAGAATCGGAAGGTTCCAAGACACGAAATAAAATCCGTTAAAATGCCTAGAACCTAGGGGACATGTCTAGGGATATACCCATATGCTACTTGCCTGGAATAAAATATCTAAATGTTCAATTTGGCGATGAAGCCCTCCTCGGCCAAGCCAAGAAGGTGTCTCTTCCAACTCCAATTCCGGTCTTCTTGTTTGTGCAGATGGTTCTCTGGTCGGGAAGCTTCTTCACCACCAAGAGTACCTTCCAGTCAAAGAAGATCGGAACAACCTCCCAAACACCGGATCAAGCCACGCAAAGCTCTGACTTTCTCTTAAACGAACCCTAGTTTTCCTCTCAACCAAAGGACCTAACCTAGCCAAAATCTCTAAGTTTTATAGGTTTAAGAGTTGGGGTATGCCTAGCATTAGGATTCCTAACCGTTGGGATTGGGTTTCCTAAACAGGTTCTGGAGAAAACGTAGCCGTTTTAGATCTGGAATCCCAAACGTAGTCAGAGAAGTAAACGACCACTTTGCTTCCGTTAACAGGAAGTAGACGTCAATCGATCTGGACATCTATATCCTCTGGCCATGCAGTCACGGCACACAAGTTGCGTCAACCTGATGTTAACGTCAGTGTGATGTGACGTTAACTAGGATTTCAGACAGAACTTAAATACATCAGACAAGAACACATGCACAAAATAAATAAATACTATGTACAGAAAATAAGTAAATACATATGCACGGAATTAAATAAACATAATATGAACAGAATTCGAGGGTCTTACACCCTCTCCCCCTAAAAGAAATCTTCGTCCTCGAAGTTACAACGCAAATACTAACCAAACAAATGGGGATACTTCTTCTTCATAGTGTCCTCAAGCTCCCATGTAGCCTCCTCTCGCGAGAAATTCCTTCATAACACCTTCACGGATGCAATACTCTTGTTCCTGAGGTGCTAAACCTTCCGATCTAGGATAGCTACTGGTTGCTCTACATAGGACAAGTCTGGTGAATCTCCACTGACTCGTGACTAATGACATGAGACGGATCTCTCACGTATCTCCTGAGCATAGACACATGGAAAACTGGGAGAGAACGCTAGCTAGCGCGGGGGGTAAAGCTAGCTCATATGCCACGCTACCCATTCGCCTGAGAATCTCAAACGGGCCAATGAATTTCGGACTCAACTTCCTACGCCTGCCAAACCTGACCACGCCTCGGGTAGGCGAAACCTTGAGAAATACATGCTTGCCAACCTGGAACTCCAAATCCTTCCTCCTGTTGTCGGCGTAGCTCTTCTGACTATCCTGCGCCGCAACCAACCTCTGCCTGATAAGTTGAATCTTATCCGAAGTCTCCTGCACAACTCCGGACCAACCAACTGCCTATCACCTGTCTCCTCCAGCACAAAGGAGATCTACAGGTCGCCCGTACAAAGCCTCAAATGGAGCCATACCGATGCTCACATGAAAACTGTTGTTGTAGGCGAACTCCACAAGAGGTAGATGACGCTCCTAATCACCCTTCCCATCAAGCACGCACGCTCTCAACATATCCTCAAGCGTCTGGATCGTCTCTCGGACTGGCCATCTGTCTGAGGGTGAAATGTCGAACTAAGCTCATCTGAGAACCCAAAGCCTCCTGAAGACCCTGCCACAGCTCAATGTAAACCACGGGTCTCTATCCAAGATAAGGACTTTGGCACACCATGCAACTCACAATGCTACCAACATATAGCCTCACCAAACTCTCCACATACTGTTTCTTCATAGATAAAAATGAGCAGTCTTGGAGAAATGATCTACAATCACCCCAATCGAGTCTTGCCCTTGGCAGAATCTGGGCAAACCCATCACAAAATCCTTGGTGTGTGCTCCCACTTCCATATAGGTATCTCCAACTCTGCATAAGGCCCGATGGTCGTTGACGCTCGGCCTTTACCTGCTGGCACACTAAACACCTAGACACAAACTTGGCCACATCCTTCTTCATGCCAGACCACCAGAAAAATCTCTTCAAGTCTTGGTACATCTTGGTGTTGCCTGGATGAATGGAGACCTCGACTTGTAAGCTTTTGCAAGTACACGCTCTCGAACATCCACAACATCAGGAACACAAACTCAGTGCTGGAATCTAATAACCCGTCCTCATCACGAGTAATGCCCACCTTGCCGACCATCTCCTGAAGCCTAGGATCAGCTCTTACTGTACGATCATCTCGTCTAGAACCGTGGATCAGATAGACAACTGAGCCATAAAAGCCTAACACAACTGTGGCTCTAACTCATCATAGCACATGCCGCATCCTCAAGCATCTTCCAATCCTGCTGAAGCAATGACCTATTCCTACTGAGTGCATCTGCCACGACATTCGCCTTCCCTGGATGGTACTAAAGCTCGAAGTCGTAGTCTTTGAGAAATTCAATCCATCTTCTCTGCCGCAAGTTCAACTCCTTCTGAGAGAAAAGATATCTCAGACTCTTGTGGTCAGTGAACACCTAGAACTTGACACCATAAAGATAGTGTCTCCAGATCTTCAGTGCATGAACCACAGCTGCTAACTCCAAATCATGGGTAGGATAGTTAAGCTCATGCTCCTTTAACTGGCAACAAGCATATGCAACTACCTTACCATGCTGCATCAACACACAGCCAAGACCTATCTGAGAAGCATCAGAGTAGATGGCAAAACCCTCTGCACCACTCGGCAAGATCAACACATGTGCAAATGTAAGCTTCTCCTTGATGTCTCCCACTCTAACACCGCCTGAACCTTTGTCGAATCAACAGCAACTCCAGCACCTGAGATAACATGCCCAAGGAAATGAACATCGCGCATCCAGAAGTTGCACTTGTTGAACTTAGCATACAGCTTGTGCTCTCGGAGAACCTCCAGAACAATCCTCAGATGCTCACGGTGTGTAGCCTCATTAAGAGAATAGACTAACACATCGTCTATGAACACCACTACAAAGCTATTCAAATATGGTCTAAACACCCTGTTCATGAGATCCATGAACGCTGCAGGGGCATTAGTCAGACCAAATGGAAGCACAAGAAACTCATAGTGTCCATAACTAGTCCTAAAAGTAGTCTTGGACACATCTTCTCCCTTAATCCTCAACTGGTGGTAGCCAAACCGCAGATCTATCTTGGAAAATACCAATGCATTCTGCAATGATCGAACAAATCATCAATCCACGGCAAGGGATACATATTCTTCACTGTCACCTGGTTGAGGTTTCTGTAGTCGATGCACAACCTGAGGGAACCATCTTTCTTCTTCATGAACAGTACAGATGCATCCCATGATGACACGCTAGGGTGAATGAATCCCTTATCCAGCAAATCTGCAACTGCTTCCTCAGCTTGGCTAACTCCCAGGTGCATCCGATATGGAGCCTTAGAGATAGGAGAGGTGCCTGGAAGCAACTCTATGGTGAACTCTATCTCCCTAGCTGGTGGCAATCCAGACAAATCATCAGCGAATACATCTGGAAACTCCTGCACAACCTCAATCTCCTAAAGGGTAGGTGAATGATCTGCCTTAGGAACTAAGACCATGCTGGCAAGAAAGCATCACAATCCATGTTCACCATCCTCATCGCCTTTATGGCGGAGATCACAAACCTTCCCGCTAAGTTCCTTGGCAACAGATGTGAGAACTCATCCTCATCAAGAATACGGAAAGTAATCTTCTTCCCTCTACAATCCACCAAGGCATAGTGCTCCTCAAGCCAATCCAGACCAAGTATTGCATCATAGTCCTTCATCTTGAGCAATTAGAAGCACCCAAACAAGCCTGGGTTCTCAATGCACACAAGTAAGGATGGAATGCACTTCCTGGTCTCTACCGTACCTGCTGGTGTGTGCACAGACAAAGGGACTTCTAACTCCTCTTCCTCCACTCCAGACTCTGCTGCTAACTGCTTGGCAAACCGTTCGGAAATAAACGAGTGTGTGGAACCCGTATCAAACAACACCCAAGCATGCACACCCATGACTAGAACCGTACCTTTCGTGATGTTTCGGCCTGCTCTGCGTCCTCTCGTGCTAGTGCAAATGCTCGGGCTTGGGCCCGAGGCTTCCTTGTCTCCCAGTCACTGGCGCTGCTACTATTGCCGCTGCTGGGGCTGGTGCTCCTCTCTGAACACTCTACTGAAGTCTGGGGCAATCTTGGATCTGGTGCTCGTGCTGCCACACTTGAGACACTTCCTGCTAGCTTCTAACACTCGGTACCGCCGTGTGCCCTTTCGTAGTGAGGACAAATCTTCTTGTCGCTAGGCCTGAAGCTGGGGGACTGTGGTGTAACAGCCTGCTAACTCGATGCCGCTACTGGACGCTGGGGTGATTAGTACACTGCCTTTTTTGTCCTGCCTTTGGAAAGGTGGCGCTGACCTCTTCTGAGCTGCCCTCTTCTCTTCCAAGTACTGGTCTATCTCCCTCTCCTGCCTGCATGCTGTCTGAGAGCCTCGTCCAAAGTGTGGTGGTCAAAAGCAACCAACCTCGACCTAAGTGATGGTTTGAGCCCCATCACAAACTTCTTGACCTTCCTGCACTCATCAGCAACAATATGGGGAGCATATTTGGAAAGCTCGAAAAACCTGGCCTCATACTTCAAGATAGTCATGGAGCCTTGTGTGAGAGAGAGAAACTCCGCTCCATCTTGTCCTGGATGTGCTCGGGGATGAACTGGCCCGAAATAGCCTTGTGAACTTGGCCTAAGTCGCCTCAATGGCACCATCCTCGTACCTGGTACGTAGTACGGAGGCCAACCAAACATCAGCTCTTTGCTGCAAAACACAACCCATAAGCACCATCTAAATAAAAACTTAACCTTACACAAGTACATATACTTTAAGTACCTGTAGCATGTAAGTAGCCAGGCTGACTTTGTCCTCTTCCACACACCTGATGGCCTGGAAGATCTTCTCCACTTCCTCATCCAGCTCTCTGCTAAGAGGGGCTGACTCTCCCCCTTAAAAGAAGGCGGAGCCATTCTCTTAAACCTCTCCATGATGGACGGACCACCATGGCCATGCTCCTGAGGAACTGGAGCTGGAGCCTGAGCCTGAGACATTAATCAATACTAAGCATAAGCATTCTGCAAACAAAATAGACTACTCCTATTAACAACTCTAACTGTGCCTGCAACTGAGCCTGCAGTGCCGCCTGAGTCTGCGCCTGGGTCTGCATTGCCTGAACCAGGCCTTGCATGAACACGCCATAATCCACAGGTGGTGGTGGAGGGAGTACTGTGGAACCCTGGGGTGCTGGGGCCTGTTGCTCACCCCTCTCCTCACGCCTATGCTCGTCCTCCCGAGCCTGAGCACCACGCCTACCACGGCTCGCTATAGCCTAAAAAGAATTAACTTTAGTTAGAATCTAAGTTACTTAGTCCTAACCACTTTCTTAGCTATCTTTAATTCATTATTAGATATTTTCCACATATATGGACTATTTCTAGAAAGACTTTGAAATATTGTGTAGATGATGGTTTATTCATGTACAATCTCAACCTGTGGGCTCTGATACCAATCTCTGTAATGACCCACTTTATACCGGTACGATTATACCAATCCACATCGATACAAAGGACGTCGTCATAGTGGGACATTTACCCAACACAACACAATAGGTCGAGATGTACATAAATAACAAAGGAAGTACAGAGAAAATGTAAGACATTCTTATTCCATCATCACTCACATATTTCACAATCTATATAGCAACAATGTAAATAAAAAATGTCCACAATTATACAAGTCCATATGAATAATATTGTTCACATACTAGCAAATAAAAGGTAGTCTAAGCAGTAAATCTCCACAAGTGCAGCTACTCCTCTCGCTCGGAGTCGCTCCTCACTATGTCCTCTAGCACGGGGACACCTGTCTCACCTGTATGTTAAAGCAAGTATGAGTCTTCCAAAAAAGACCCAGCAAGCAACCTAAAGGCACATCCTTACACATATCACATACATGCTATTCTTTTAAACAATGAGAGAAATATATGTCACATGATTTACGTCAAATATGCAAATACACATAAAAACCTATAAATGCTTTCTGCACATGATAATTAACTTGATTCATGGTGCCAATATCAATTCATATCATTCATATTTCCAAACCAAATAGATCATGGAAATTAGCACAAGGTAACTAACAATCTCTAGCATGATTTCTAACATTTTTCACAAGCTTTTATATCACATATTCACACCTTTTACTCGCTGTTTTAACATAAACATATCACGTTCACATGGTTTCACATCTTTTCACATGGTATCACATCTTTTCACATGGTATCACATTTACACAATACTATCACATAATCACATTGCACATTTATACACTTTTCACACTTTTACACTTTAATTGTCGTGACACATAATCTGAACCACCATAAAGAAGGACACACATTCACATAACACATACCCGTCACCTAGGCAATATAGTGACGAATCTTGGTAACTGCGCAGAACCAGGAGAAACCCTCTCCACCCTAACCAGTGGTACTTGTCCACCTCCAGGATTTCATCCTGATGCCCACAGGATACCACATACACAATGAGCCTTCCCATAGGGACTTTTCTATAGTACGGCTTCACAACTTTCTATGGTAGCAATGTCAATTTCGGCACATGATCACTTAAACACATTTTCTCACTTAATCACATAATTAACATCATTTATGTGCACTATTTAGTCCATTCACATGCACTTTTATTTAAACATGTACACTTCAGTTTACAGAACCTAACACGATTGTTTCAGAGTGTCAATCATTCATAACAGTACCTAAACATGCTGCTAATCACTGAATTTTACAATATCTAAATCAAACATGCTTAACATAGTTTATTGCTCTTTTAAAATACAAATAGTACCTTCGGATATCAAAATAGTATCAAATTTTAACCACAAACTCTATACTTGTAATATCTCATATGACTAATTTTCCAGAATTTTTGCAGTAGTAGATCTATTTTTAACATTTAATACAGATTTCATGTAATTTCAGTAAAATATTCACTTAACATGGTAGACAGTTAAACAGTCGATGTTCACAGGTTTAAAACATGAAACAGTAACCCTAAGACCATGAAATTCTCTGTAACAATAACATGCAGTAAAACTATTTGTTCAGAATTAAATACTATCAAAACATACATATTTCACCATAACATAATTATATTAAATAAAATCATGCTCAGAAATATGACAGAAACTCATGATCTGACCTACAGACCATACCTGACCAATCATAATTTTTACAGCATGCATAGACATCTAGAAGTTCGAAAATCACAGCACAGAAATCAAGATTAGAATTCCGTAAAACCTGAAGAACTTGGCGGCAAGGGCCTGCCGTCAACATGGGTTAACGACACAATATGTTGTCGTTAACTCAGGAACTTGGTAGCAACAAGGTTGTCGCCAACCTCCTATCTCCAGAAGTGCAGGCTGAACTCCATAAAAAGAGAGAATTTGGGGTTCCAAGACACGAAAAAAATCCGTAAAAATACCTAGAACCTAGGGGACATGTCTAGGGATAATACCCATAAGCTACTTGCTGGAATAAAATATCTAAAGGTTCAATTTGGCGATGAACCCTCCTCAGCCAAGCCAATAAGGTGTCTCTTCCAACTCCAAATCTGGTCTTCTGTTTGCGCAGATGGTTCTCTGGAGTCGGGGAAGCATGGTAAGTCGTAGTCCTTGAGAAACTCAATCCACCGTCTCTACTGCAGGTTCAACTCCTTCTAAGGAAAAGATACCTCAGACTCTTTTTGTAACGTCGCTTATTTCGGATCCTTTTTGGATCGTGTGTGTTGTGGTTGTGATGGCTGTTGTAAAGCCAGTGTGGTGCAGACGCGTGGTGTGTGTAGGCGTGGTGCAGGTTAGGTCCCAAAAAGAAATAGGACCTGCTGCAGTTGAGTAGGAGTTGGCGGCCAGGGGTGGTCGTTGACTTGTTGGCGTCCAGGTAGGTTGCCGTTGACTGCATGATCTTGGCGGCAGTGGATGTGGACGCTGAGGGTGGCGGTTGCTGTTGGCGGCAAAGGGGTTGACGCCAACCTGAGAATTCTGCAGGTTATAGGGTCACCCGAGAGCAGGTTTTCCACCTGCCTCTCTCTTCCCCTTGCCCTAGCTTCGTGTCCCCGTGTTTCTAGAGCTTCCAACAGGTACTGAAGGATGCTTGGAGGACCGTGGAATGTGTGGCGGTGACGAATCGCGCGAGGAAACGCCGTGGCGTGGTGCAATTCCCGTGGGAGCTCGCGGAGGGTTCGGTGTGAACCAGGAGATTGCGGGAAGTTGAGCGTGTTCTAAGGTAGGGGTCGAGCTCTGTTAGCTTGTTAGAAACATTAAAACACGACTTAACCACTTGAATCAGCATTTTTAATGTATTTTCGGATTAAATTGCACCGTGTGGGGATAATGGGTGGTTTGATGATTTTATGTAGTAAAGCATGCTATTTTTAGTTTAATTATAATGCATGGGAGTTAGAGGAACTATTTCTTCCTATTTTCTTAATGATTTCGGGATCAGTAATGCATGTGGGATCGATTAGGGTTTCTGCAGGGTTTAAGGCCGGAGAACTTGGCGTCAAGATCGCTTGTCGCCAAGCTCATCAGCCGAGATATAAACGGCTAGATCGCTTGCCGTCTACTTCTTATAAGCGGCAGTCGATGTTGCCGTTAACTTGTGCATGTATTCATGCAGTGTGGTTTATGTAACTTTTCTAGTTATGAATATTGCGTGTTTGTGTGTGCATGGCGATGATCGGTGTGAGCCAGTGCACTTGTTATGCTCTTGGAGCATACTGCTCATGTAATGGGCATGTTTTACGTGAATAAGGTATGATGTACGTAGTGGTTTAATTATGTGTGTTTGTTGTCTATGTGTTGGACATGTGGTTTATGTGGTAGACGTGTGGTACACCAACCAGGGTGTAATATACACGTGTTGTTTACGTAGTTTGAGTGTGTGTGTACTACACACTTTGTTGTAATGTAATTCTTATGATTTGTCGTAGTAACTGGGCAGTGAGGTTCCTGTGTGAGCCTAGCCATGACTGTGTGGTGTTTGGGCAGTGAAGGTCCATACCGACCTAGCCCTGGTTCGTTGTTGTCTTTCGAATAATATTATATTAATTTATGTAGTAAGTGATGTGTTGCCACGAAGGTCATCTCGTGACCAATGATAGGCAAGTTTGTGGTTCAGATATGTGTTGGTGTGGGATAGCTTTGGGGTCATATGGTGACCGATGTTAAGCTAATCCTAACACTTGTATATGTGAATTTTAAGTAAAGGCTTTATGTGTAAGTATCGTGGTTTGTGCTAGCCGAGTGTGGTGGTCCGGCGCCTATTCCGGAATGCCTCTCTAGTCGGGTACCCCAGGTTCTTTGTGAGCCAGGCACGTGTGTTGTTGTGCTCGGGGTTTTGTCCCGGTACTTGTGTTGTACTGTTGAGGTCTGTGTCGTCTTCCTGGACACCCTCACTCCTGAGTTTGAGTTGTACGTCCAGCTGAGGGAAAGACGGCAGTGGGGCAGCGACTTCCCAGAGTTTGTTCTTTTGTCGCTTGTAGCGCGCTCGTAGTGGGGGTACGGACACCAGTAGTCGACATGGTCCCCAACTAGTCCTGTTTTCCAGTGCCTCACTTTAGAGTGCTCCGGCCAGAGACTCTAGAGGTGCCAGGCATGGGCCTGCAGTTGTGTGTCTGCAGGTGTGTGTTGGTTGGTCTCCACAGTTGTTTGACTCTTCCTTGTGGAGCGGAAGTTGGGACCTTTCGTCCGTGACTGCGAGGCTGAGAGGTAGTTCTTGTGTTGTGTTGTCCGGGTTGGATATTGGCCTGATCAGCCAGTAGTCCGTTCCCGTGTGGTGGCGTCGTTCCCTTCTGACTCGTGCTTTGCTACTTGTCGTAGTTTGTGAGTTTGTGACTCGTGGTCGAGGTTTGACCAGTTCGAGGTGTGCCCTGGTGTGGACACAGTTGTGGCTGAGTTATGGTTTGTGTGACTTGTCGATTAAGGTTTCACTGTAATGTTGTGTCTAAGTGAAGGCACAATATAATTGTGGTTCAGTATGGTGTTTATCACCTACTTGTACTTTTGATCGGGTATTTGTGTTGTGGTACCTCAGAGTAGTAGGTACCTATTTTCCTTCGAGGGTTACTTGTAGTTTTGTGGTGGTACATTGTGTACCAACCTTTCCGGGTACTTGGTGTTATGGAGGTCTATTAGTTTGACCTGCCACTTGTTGTATCCTAACTGTTTTAAGTAGATCTTTGTTTATATTTTATTGTGGATTAGCTTGTAATTGCCTAATATGTTACCTTTGTGGGTATTTGCCGATGAGGCTTGTGGCCTAGGCATATTGTGGTTTAGTAGAGCTGTACTCCGTGGAGGCCGTGTGATCTTCCACTTGTTGAGTTTTACTCTTCTGGGTATGATTCTAATTATAGTTTTAGTGGTTATGGATTGGCTTCATGGTAGCCAATTCTGTTACCTTGTATGTAGTTCCGATGTAGTGTGGTTTGGAGTATAAAGGATCAGCTCTTTGTTAGCAGTCCTGTTATACAAGTGCTTGAGGTTTGCCTGTGAAGCTTGCAGCTTAGGCAGTGACCTGCCTGTGTGGCTTATAATTAGGCAACTAGTTGTTGTAGCAGTGTGCCACTGAGACTGTGGTTTAGGCACTTTAGTAGTTGGGCTGACTAATGATATTATGTTAGTCCTATAGTCTTACTTTTCTTCTGAAGACTTTATGTTTATTATCATGAGTATGTTTAATTGTTATTATTGTCATGATGTGAGCATGAAATGGTTTGGCTATTGGTGTTGCCAGTGAGACCCATTGGGGTTGAGGACTTTGTGGTACAGTGTTGTTTTTGGGTAGCCCCTACTGAGCCAGTGACTTGTTGAGGCTCACTCCCCTACAGTTCTTTTCAGGGCTTGCCGTGTGTTTGGCTTGCAGTGGCGTTGTGACAGACTTGTACCACCAGCAGTAGTTTAATAGTTAGTGGTGTGAGCTTGTGCTCCCTCGGGGTATGCCCCAGGTAGTTGTACTTTTTAATTGGACATGTATTAATGTAATGGGACAGTGTACAAATTTGTAAACAGATATGAGCACATGTACTTTCTTGTCTTATATTCTTGTGGTTTGTTTTATACTCTTACTGGACACGTGTGTAAGATATCCCTTGCGAGACTTCGGTCCGTTCGCGGGAGGCGGATCTGGATTTGGAGTCTTAATGGGCATAAATACCCCGGTCCGTTACAGTTGGTATCAGAGCAATGTCCAGTTAGAATATGAAAAGGCATTGAAAGTATAATGTCCCAATACATGGATTAATGTTCACTGCTGGTAGTAAGTCTGAGGTTTTGTGTGATATAAAGTAGTTTTTACGTGAGCTTTTGGCACGTAAACCGTGTGTTTCTGTTTGTTAGATTGGCAGTTGTGAGCAGTTGTTGTGCCACAATGTGGATAGTAACATAAGTTGTGTGATAGCATCCTGGCACTAGTGCAGTTAAAGCAGTTAAAGTATAGTATTTAAAAGTTTTCAGTTGCAGGGATTAGAAGAGAAATGTAAAGTAATGCCTTGAGAAGGATATATCTGTTATATGTTAATAAAGTACAGAGTTAGCAGAGATAAGTATAGAGTATTTCTGTGATAGATCAGTTTGGTTGTTAAAGATTTGCAATTAGAGGAATTGAAGAGATTAGCAACTTTGGATATGGAATTCAGTAAGTAAGTTTTAATGAGATAGAAAGTTGGCAGAGACAGGTGTATGGTAACAAGGTGATAAGGATCAGGTCAGTGTGTGTGTGATAAGTTGCAGTTGAGAACACAGTAGAAGTATTGTGGCATTAGAAATTTGAGTCAGATGATATTAAAACAGTGTGGATGAAAATGTGATTAGTGTTATGAAGAGTTTGATATGATTAAAAAGGCAGTGATTTATGGCAAATAGATTTAATATGCCTGAGATCAGAAATCTGAGAAAAGTGTTGTTATGGATGATAATGGTAACAGGAAGTGTGATATGAAGATTTGTATAAATAAGTATAAGAAATGATCAGTTGAATAAAGAAATAGAGAAAAGAAGGATTAATGTGCAATAAGAATTTGTGAAAATTGCACAAGAGGAATATTTAGTTGATGATTGGCAGTTTAGATAAAGAAAAGATATGGATTAAAGAAAGGAAGAATTTAGCAAATGATGAAGTTAATAAAGTCAGATAAGTCAGGCAATGTCAGTTAAAGTTTGCATATTGGTGCAAAGAAATGATTTAATTGAACAGAAAGGAATTGTTGTTAAGATATTTCAGAGTTTCATGCAAGGAGCAGGAACAGATTAATTAAAGAATATTTGGAAAGTTTATGCAACAAAGCTATGAGATTAGCCAGAGAATGTTAGTAAAGCAGGAAAAATATATGAAAAGCACAATATGTCAATAGCGGTTGGCAGATCAGAAATTGCAGTAATTTCTTCAGTATGAATTAATTGAATAAGATGATTTGAGAAGCAGTTGAAGCCAGAAGAAAGTAATTGAAAGCAATACTGTGAGCAGAAATTGTGAAATATTTTGCAAAAGTGTTCAGTGTGATCAGAGTAGCGCAGCGGAAGTGGAAGCAAAGAAAGATTTAATATTCACAGATTGTTCAAATTTGCTTGAATAAAGAGAAAGTGTAAAGTTTTGCGTAGTGGAATAAAGGAACAAGTTTATTATGGTTTTAATCAGAAATTGGCTTTAAGAGGTATGAGCAATAATATGAAAAGAGCAGAAAAATCCAAAGATGATGATTGGTTTTCTTTGAAAAAGTGTCAGTTGTGAATATAAATGCAAATGAGGCAAGATAACAGCAGACAGTGATAAATGGAAAAAGAAAATGGTGGCATGAAAGAATATTACAGTGTAAGAAATTGAGAAAGATAAAGCGATTTCGGAAGAAATGTTGCAAACACAGCCCAGAAATTGTGGAACCAGGTTCAGTCCAAGGAGATAAAGCACCATTGGCAAGGAAGAATCGCCTACGGTTGAAAGGTAAAGAAAGGCAATGGAATTGACAGAACAGAGTAATTGTGAGATGAATTGAAAGATTGAAGCAGAGAAAGAGTATCCTACTTGTTCTGTGTTCGGCTTTATTTTTTTTAGGTGATAATCCGGATTGTTGTGATTTGTTTTATATGTCGAGGACGACATTGTTTTTAGGTGATACTAATGTAACGTCGCTTATTTTCGGATCCTTTTGGATCGTGTGTGTTGTGGTTGTGATGGCTGTTGTAAAGCCAGTGTGGTGCAGACGCGTGGTGTGTGTAGGCGTGGTGCAGGTTAGGTCCAAAAAGAAATAGGACCTGCTGCAGTTGAGTAGGAGTTGGCGGCCAGGGGTGGTCGTTGACTTGTTGGCGTCCAGGTAGGTTGCCGTTGACTGCATGATCTTGGCGGCAGTGGATGTGGACGCTGAGGGTGGCGGTTGCTGTTGGCGGCAAAGGGGTTGACGCCAACCTGAGAATTCTGCAGGTTATAGGGTCACCCGAGAGCAGGTTTCCCACCTGCCTCTCTCTTCCCCTTGCCCTAGCTTCGTGTCCCCATGTTTCTAGAGCTTCCAACATGTACTGAAGGATGCTTGGAGGACCGTGGAATGTGTGGCGGTGGAACGCGCGAGGAAACGCCGTGGCGTGGTGCAATTCCCGTGGGAGCTCGCGGAGGGTTCGGTGTGAACCAGGAGATGCGGGGGAGTTGAGCGTGTTCTGAGGTAGGGGTCGAGCCCTGTTAGCTTGTTAGAAACATTAAAACACGACTTAACCACTTGAATCAGCATTTTTAATGTATTTTCGGATTAAATTGCACCGTGTGGGGATAATGGGTGGTTTGATGATTTTATGTAGTAAAGCATGCTGTTTTAGTTTAATTATAATGCATGGGAGTTAGAGGAACTGTTTCCTCCTATTTTCTTAATGATTTCAGGATCAGGAATGCATGTGGGATCGATTAGGGTTCTGCAGGGTTTAAGGCCGGAGAACTTGGCGTCAAGATCGCTTGTCGCCAAGCTCATCAGCCGAGATATAAACGGCTAGATCGCTTGCCGTCTACTTCTTATAAGCGGCAGTCGATGTTGCCGTTAACTTGTGCATGTATTCATGCAGTGTGGTTTACGTAGCTTTTCTGGTTATGAATATTGTGTGTTTGTGTGTGCATGGCGATGACCGGTGTGAGCCAGTGCGCTTGTTATGCTCTTGGAGCATACTGCTCATGTAATGGGCATGTTTTACGTGAATAAGGTATGATGTACGTAGTGGTTTAATTATGTGTGTGTTGTCTATGGTTGGACATGTGGTTTATGTGGTAGACGTGTGGTACACCAACCAGGGTGTAATATACACGTGTTGTTACGTAGTTTGAGTGTGTGTACTACACACTTTGTTGTAATGTAATCTTATGATTTGTCGTAGTAACTGGGCAGTGAGGTTCCTGTGTGAGCCTAGCCATGACTTTGTGGTGTTTGGGCAGTGAAGGTCCATACCGACCTAGCCCTGGTTCGTTGTTGTCTTTCGAAAATATTATATTAATTTATGTAGTAAGTGATGTGTTGCCACGAAGGTATCTCGTGACCAATGATAGGCAAGTTTGTGGTTCAGATATGTGTTGGTGTGGGATAGCTTTGGGGTCATATGGTGAACCGATGTTAAGCTAATCCTAACACTTGTATATTGTGAATTTTAAGTAAAGGCTTTATGTGTAAGTATCGTGGTTTGTGCTAGCCGAGTGTGGTGGTCCGGCGCCTATTCCGGAATACCTCTCTAGTCGGGTACCCCAGGTTCTTGTGAGCCAGGCACGTGTGTTTGTTGTGCTCGGGGTTTTGTCCCGGTACTTGTGTTGTACTGTTGAGGTCTGTGTCGTCTTCCTGGACACCCTCACTCCTGAGTTTGAGTTGTACGTCCGGCTGAGGGAAAGACGGCAGTGGGGCAGCGACTTCCCAGAGTTTGTTCTTTTGTGCTTGTAGCGCGCTCGTAGTTGGGGGTACGGACACCAGTAGTCGACACTGGTCCCCAGCTAGTCCTGTTTTCCAGTGCCTCACTTTAGAGTGCTCCGGCCAGAGACTCTAGAGGTGCCAGGCATGGGCCTGCAGTTGTGTGTGCAGGTGTGGTGTTGGTTGGTCTCCACAGTGTTTGACTTCTTCCTTGTGGAGCGGCAGTGGACCTTTCGTCCGTGACTGCGAGGCTGAGAGGTAGTTCTTTGTTTGTTGTCCGGGTTGGATATGGCCTGATCAGCCAGTAGTCCGTTCCCGTGTGGTGGCGTCGTTCCCTTCTGACTCGTGCTTTGCTACTTGTCGTAGTTTGTGAGTTTGTGACTCGTGGTCGAGGTTTGACCAGTTCGAGGTGTGCCCTGGTGTTGGCACAGTTGGCTGAGTTATGGTTTGTGTGACTTGTCGATAAGGTTTCACCTGTGATGTTGTGTCTAAGTGAAGGCACAATATAATTGTGGTTCAGTATGGTGTTTATCACCTACTTGTACTTTGATCGGGTATTTGTGTTGTGGTACCTCAGAGTAGTAGGTACCTATTTCCTTCGAGGGTTACTTTGTAGTTTTGTGGTGGTACATTGTGTACCAACCTTTCCGGGTACTTGTGTGTTATGGAGGTCTATTAGTTTGACCTGCCACTTGTTGTATCCTAACTGTTTAAGTAGATCTTTGTTTATATTTTATTGTGGATTAGCTTGTAATGCCTAATATGTTACTTTGTGGGTAATTTGCCGATGAGGCTTGTGGCCTAGGCATATTGTGGTTTAGAAGAGCTGTACTCCGTGGAGGCCGTGTGAGATCTTCCACTTGTTGAGTTTACTCTTCTTGGGTATGATTCTAATTATAGTTTTAGTGTGTTATGGATTGGCTTCATGGTAGCCAATTCTGTTACCTTGTATGTAGTTTCCGATGTAGTGTGGTTGGAGTATAAGGATCAGCTCTTTGTTAGCAGTCCTGTTATACAAGTGCTTGAGGTTTGCCTGTGAAGCTTGCAGCTTAGGCAGTGACCTGCCTGTGTGGCTTATAGTTTAGGCAACTAGTTGTTGTAGCAGGTGCACTGAGACTGTGGTTTAGGCACTTTAGTAGTTGGGCTGACTAATGATATTATGTTAGTCCTATAGTCTTACTTTTCTTCTGAAGACTTTATGTTATTATCATGTGTATGTTTAATTGTTATTTATTGTCATGATGTGAGCATGAAATGGTTGGCTATTGGTGTTGCCAGTGAGACCCATTGGGGTTGAGGACTTTGTGGTACAGTGTTGTTTTTGGGTAGCCCCTACTGAGCTAGTGACTTGTTGAGGCTCACTCCCCTACAGTTCTTTTCAGGGCTTGCCGTGTTTTGGCTTGCAGTGGCGTTGTGACAGACTTGTACCACCAGCAGTAGTTTAGTAGTTAGTGTTGTGTGAGCTTGTGCTCCCTCGGGGTATGCCCCAGGTAGTTGTACTTTTAAATTGGACATGTATTAATGTAATGGGACAGTTGTACAAATTTGTGAACAGATATGAGCACATGTACTTTCTTGTGTCTTATATTCTTGTGGTTTGTCTTTTATACTCTTACTAGACACGTGTGTGAGATATCCCTTGCGAGACTTTGGTCCGTTCGCGGGAGGCGGATCTGGATATGGAGCCTTAATGGGCATAAATACCCCGGTCCGTTACAGTTGGTATCAGAGCAATGTCCAGTTAGAATATGAAAAGACATTGAAAGTATAATGTCCCAATACATGGATTAATGTTCACTGCTGGTAGTAAGTCTGAGGTTTGTGTGATATAAAGTAGTTTTTACGTGAGCTTTTGGCACGTAAACCGTGTGTTTCTGTTTGTTAGATTGGCAGTTGTGAGCAGTTGTTGTGCCACAATGTGGATAGTAGCAGTTGGTCGAACAAATCAAATCCGCAGCAAGGGATACCTGTTCTTCACTATGACCCAGTTGAGCTTCTGTAATTAATGCACAGCCTGAGGGAACCATCCTTCTTCTTCATGAACAATACAGGTGCGCCCCATGGTGACACGCTAGGGCGAATGAATCCCTTATCCAGTAAATCCTTCAACTGCTTCCTCAGCTCAGCTAACTCCGTAAGTGCCATCCGATATGGAGCCTTAGAGATAGGAGAGGTGCCTGGAAGCAACTCTATAATGAACTCTATCTCCCTAGCCGGTGGCAATCCAAACAAATCATCAGGAAACACATCTGGGAACTCCTGCACTACCTCAATCTCCTCAAGGGTCAGTGACTGATCGGCCTTAGGGACTAAGACCACACTGACAAGAAAAGTATCACAACCCTTGTTCACCATCCTCATCGCCTTCATGGCGGAGATCACAAACCTTCCCGCTAAGTTCCTTGGCAACGGATGTGAAAAAAACTCATCACCATGAATACGGAAAGTAATCTTCTTCCCTCTACAATTCACCAAGGCATAGTGCTCCTCAAGCCAATCCAGACCAAGAATGACATCATAGTCCTTCATCTTGAGCAAATAGAAGCACCCAAACAAGCCTCAGTCCTCAATGCACACAGGTAAAGACGGAATGCACTTCCTAGTCGATACCGTACCCGCCGGTGTGTGCACAGACAAAGGGACTTCTAACTCCTCTGCCTCAACTCCAGACTCTACTACTAACTGCTTGGAAAACTGCTCGGAAACGAACGAGTGTGTGGCACCCGTATCAAATAATACCCGAGCATGCACACCCATGACTAAAACTGTACCTTCCGTGACGTTCTCGACCTGCTCTGCATCCTCTCGTGCTAGTGCAAACACTCGAGCTTGGGCTCGAGGCCTCCTGGTCTCCCTGTCACTGGCATTGCCACTGCTACTGCTGCTAGGGCTGGCGCTTCACGCTGCACACCCTGCTGAAGTCTGGGACAATCCCGGATCTGGTGCTCGGTGCTGCCACACTTGAGACACTTTCCAGCCAACTTCCAACACTCGGTGCCACCGTGTGCCCTACCACAGTGAGGACACGCCTTCTTGTCGCTGGGCTTGAAAGCTGGGGGACTGCGGTGTAATTGTCTGCTGACTCGTAGCTGCCACTGGATGCTGGGGTGACTGGTATACTGCCTTCTTCCTATCTTGCCTCTGGAAAGGTGGTGGGGACCTCTTATGTGCTGCCCTTTTCTCCTTCAGGTATTGGTCCATCTTGCTCTCTTGCCTGAACACTGTGCTGAAAGCCTCATCTAGTGTGCGATGGTCAAAAGCCACAAGCCTCGACCTTAGTGATGGTTTGAGACCCATCACAAACTTCTTAGCCTTCTTGCGCTCATCAACAACTATATGGGGAGCATATTTAGATAGCTCGGCAAACCTGGCCTCATACTCCAAGACCGTTATGGAGCCCTAAGTAAGGGAGAGAAACTCCTGCTCCATCTTGTCCTGGATGTGCTCGGGGATGAACTTGGCCGGAAAACGCCTCGTGAACTCAGCCCAAGTCACCTCTATAGCACCATCCTCGTACCTGGTGCGAAATACGGAGGCCTACCAAACATCAACTCTCTCCTGCAAAACACAACCCATAGCACCAATCTAAACAACACCTTAACTTAACACAAGTACATATACTTTAAGTACCTGAAGCATATAGGTAGCCAGGCTGACTTTGTCTTCCTCAGCACACCTGATGGCTCGAAAGATTTTCTCAACTTCCCTCATCCAGCTCTCCGCTAAGAGTGGCTTACTCTCCCCCTTAAAAGAAGGCGGGGCCATCCTCTTGAGCCTCTCCATGATGGACGGACCACCATGGCCATGCTCCTGGGGAACTGGAGCTGGAGCCTAAGCCTGAGACAACAAGCAACACATAAGCAATACATAACAATCATGCATTTAACAAAATAGACTACTCCTATTAACCAACTCTAACCTGAGCCTGCAGCTGAGCCTGTAGTGCTGCCGAGTCTGCGCCTGGGTCTGCATTGCCTGAACCAGGCCTTGCAAAAACACGCCGTAGTCCACAGGTGGTGGTGGAGGAAGTACTGTGGGTCCCTGGGGTGCTGGAGCCTACTGCTCACCCCTCTCCTCACGCCTTTGCTCATCCTCCCTGGCCTGAGCACCACGCCTACCACGGCTCGCTATAGCCTGTAAAATAATTTAATCTAGTTAGAATCTAAGTTATTTGTCCTAACCATCTCTTATCTATCTTTAATTCATTATTAGATATTTTCCACATATATGGACCAATTCTATAAAGACTTTGCAATATTGTAAAGATGATGGTATATTCATGTACTTTCTCAACCTGTTTCTCTGATACCAATCTTGTAACGACCCTCCTTATACCGGTACGATTATGCCAATCCACATCGATATAAAGGGGGTCATTACAGTGGGACATTTACCCATCACAATACAATAGGCTGAGATGTACATAAATAACAAAAGAGTACAATGGAAATAAAAAGAAATCTTGTTCCATCATCATTCACATAATTCCACAGTCTATATAGCAAATGAAAGAAATAACAATTGTCCACATTATTACAAGTCCATATGAATACATAATGACATTGTTCACATACTATGAAAGGAAAGAGTAAACTACACGGCACTCCACAAGTAGCTACTCCTCTTGCTCGGAGTCGCTCCTCACTAAGTCCTCCTCAAGTACCGGGACACCTGTCTTACATGTTTGTTAAAGCAAGTATGAGTCTTTCAACAAAACCCAGCAAGCAACCTAAGGTACATCCTTACACATATCACATACACAAGATAGTCTTTTAAACAATAAGAGAAATACATGGTACATGCTTCATTTTAATTAAGTAAATACACATGACAACCTACGCATGCTTTCTACACAAAACAAGTAACATGATTCATGGTTTCAAATTCTATTCATATCATTTCACAATTCTACACAATTAAAGCAGGAATTATGCACATAGTAACTAGCAATCCTAGCATGATATCTAATCATTTTCACATGCTTTTATAACATTTATTCACATCTAAGCTTGTTGTTTTAATATAAAAATATCACATTCACAAGATTTCATATCTTTCACATGCTATCACATTCACATAACACTATCACATGTTCACATATTCACATTTTTCACACTTTTATACTTATTTGTCGTGACACATAGTCCAAACCACCATAAAGAAGGACACACATTCACATAACACATACCCGTCACCTAGGCAATACAGTGACGAATCTTGGTAACTGTGCAGAACCGGGAGAAGCCCTCTCCACCCTAACCAGTGGTACTTGTCCACCTCCGGATTTCATCCTAATGCCTATAGGATATCACATACACAATGAACCTTCCCATAGGGACTTTACTATAGTACGGCTCCACAGCCTTCTATGGTAGCAGTGTCAATCTCGGCACAATTTACACATTATCACTTAATCACATGGGTTATTCACTTATATGCACAATTTAATCCCTTTCACATGCACTTTATATAAACATTCATATCTCAAGTTATAGAACTATACACTACTGTTCCACAGAGATAAATAATTCATAACGGAGCCCTAACATGCTGCTAAATAAATGAAATTCACATGATTTAACTCAAACATGTTTAACATGGCTTAGTTAATCCTCTTAAGATACAACAGTACTCACGGGTATCAAAATAGTCCACAATTTTTATCACAGGCTTCATACAGGTAATATGTCACATGCTAATTTTTCATATTTTTCACAACAGTAAAACTAATTTTAGTAATTTAAATAGATTTCATGCTAGTTTAGTAAATTATTTTAAACATGGTTCACTGCACAACAGTCATCCTATCAGTTCTAAAACCTGAAAACAGTAACCATAAGATCATTGAATATTCTGAAACCCTAACATGCAACAAAATTAATTATTCCGAATTAAACACAGCCAAATCATGCTTATTTCATCAATATAGAAATTAAATTAAATATTATCATGCTCAAAAAATTGAGAGAACCTCATGATACGACCTACAGACCATACCTAACAAATCCTAATTTTTACACATATACATATCACTAGAAGTCTGAAAATCACAGCACAGAGATCAAAATAATTGTTCTGAAAATTCTGAACAACTTAGCGGCAAGGGCTTTGCCGCCAACATGGGTTAATGGCACACGATGCTGCCGTTAACTCAGGAACTTGGCGGCAACATGGTTTCTATCAACCTCCTGTCTGCAGAAGTGCAGACTAAACTCAATCAAAAAGGAGAATTGGGGGTTCCAGGACACGAATAAAAATCCGTAAAATTTCCTAAGACCTAAAGGACATGTCTAGGGATGTAATCCCTTGATTACTTGCCTGGAATAAAATCTAAGAAGACTGAATCTTGTCGAAGAAGCCCTCCTCGGCCAAGACAAGAAGGTGCAAAATCCCCTCCCAAATCTAGTATGTTTACTAATGTAGATGGATCTCCGGAGTCGAGGAAGATTCTTCAATGGTTAGAGCTCCTTCCAGTCATAGTAGATCACCAGAAGAACTCCACTCACGTCGGATCAAGCTTGCACAAGTTCTGGTTTCCCACAAGAAAACCCTAGGTTTTTCTCATGAGCCAAAAGACCTAATCTTGCCGAAAACTGTTGGTTTTATAGGTTTAAGGGTTGGGGTGCGCCTAGGATTAGATCTTCCTATCGTTGGGGATAGTTTCCTAATCAAGAACTGGAGAAAACGCAGTCATTTTCAGATCTGGAATCGCAACATAAACGGAGAAGTAAACGGCCACATTGCTGCCGTTAATAGGAAGTCAGCGTCTATCGATCTGGGCGTCAATTTCCCCTGCTCAAGAAGTCAACGGCACACTTGTTGCCGTCAACCTGCCCTTAACGTCAAGGGATGTTGACGTTAACAGGGATTTCGATAGAAAACAGGAACATCTAATAAACAATATACACAATATAGATACATACAATATGTACAGTATTATTTAAATACAATGTGTACTGAATTAAATAAATACAATATGTACAGAAATAAACATGTATATACATATGCACATAAGTAAATAAATAATTATAATCTACACAAAGTTAAATAAGCATAATATGAACAAAATTTGATGGCCTTACAGTTTGAATGGTATGCATGCGAATGGACCAAATAGTACATGTAAAATAATATAAACCATGTGATTAATTGAGACAATGTGATTAACTGAATGTATGCCGAAATTAACACTGCTACCATAGAAGGCTGTGGAGCCGTACTGTAGAAAAGTGCCTATGGGAAGG
This sequence comes from Colocasia esculenta, assembly GCA_014218235.1. Taxonomy (NCBI): domain Eukaryota; kingdom Viridiplantae; phylum Streptophyta; class Magnoliopsida; order Alismatales; family Araceae; genus Colocasia; species Colocasia esculenta. The sequence continues at coordinate 134,196,935 of CM024757.1, forward strand.
CTCAATGTGTATGTGATATCATGTGGGCATTAGGATGAAATCCTGGAGGTGGACAAGTACCACTGGTTAGGGTGGAGAGGGTTTTCCCAGTTCTGTGCAGTTACCAAGATTCGTCACTATAATGCCCAAGTGACGGGTATGTGTTATGTGATATGTGTGTCCTTCTTTATGGTGGTTCGGACTATGTGTCACGGCAAATAATGTGTAAAAATGTGAAATGTGTGTGAATGTGCAAAGTGGTCATGTGAAAAGTGATGTGCTAATGTGTTACAATGTGAATCAATGTGAACCCTTGTGATCATGTTATATTTATGTAAAACAGCTAGTAAAATGTGTGATTATGTGATATAAGAACATGTGAAAAGTGATAGATATCATGCTAGGTGTTAGTAATTATGTGCTTAATTCCATGATCAAGTTAATTGGAAAATGTGGTGAATGAGTTGTATTTGATATCATGTTTAAAGCTAAGAACATGTGTAGATAGCATGTTATAGGTATTCATGTGTACTTGTTTATTATGACATGAACCATGTGCAAAACTTCTCTTGTAGCTTAAAAGAATAGCATGAATGTGATATGTGTAAGGATGTGCCAATGCTGAGTCTTTGTGAAGACTCATACTTGCTTTAACATACAGGTGAGACAGGTGTCCTTGTACTTGAGGAGGACATTGTGAGGAGCGACTCCAAGCGAGAGGAGTAGCAGAGCTTGTGGAGGAATCATCGTATAGCTTGTACTTTCTCTACTAGTATGTGGACAAGATGTTATTATGGACTTGTATAATTATGAACTTTGCTTATTTTCATTGCTACTATATAGACTGTGGAATGTGTGTAATGATGATAGAATAAGATTCTCTTTCATTTCCGATGTACTTTCGTTTGTTATTTATGTACATCTCTACCTATTGTGTTGTGTGGGTACATGTCCCACTGTGACGGCGCCATTTATATCGATGTGGATTGGTATAATCGTACCGGTATAAAGAGGGTCGTTACAAAGATTGGTATCAGAGTAACAGATTTGACATTGTACATAAATAAGCCATCATCTACACAATATTCAAAGTCTTTATAGAATTAGTCCAAACATGTGGAAAAAATATTTAATAATGAATTAAAGATAGTTAAGAAAATGGTTAGGACTAAGTAACTTAGATTCTAACTGAGTTAATTATTTTATAGGCAATGGCGAGCCGTGGTAGGGCAAGTACCCAGGCTCGGAAGACGAGCAAAGGCGTGAGGAGAGGGGTGAGCAGGCCCCAACACCCCAGGGTCCCACAGTACTCTCTCCACCACCACCTGTGGACTATGGCGTATTCATGCAAGGCCTGGTCCAGGCGATGCAGACCTAGGCTCAAACACAGGCGGCATTGCAAGCTCAGTTGCAGACATAGGTTAGAGTGTTAAATAGGGAGTAGTCTATTTTGTTTAATGTATGAATGCTTATGTGTTGCTTGTTGTCTTAGGTTCAGGCTCCAACTCCAGTTCCCCAGGAGCATGGCCATGGTGGTCCATCCATCATGGAGAGGTTTAAGAGGATGGCTCCGCCTCCTTTAAGGTGGAAAGTCAACCCCTTCTAGTAGAGAGCTAGATGAGAGAGGTGGAGAAGATCTTCCGGGCTATCAAGTGTGTGGAAGAAGATAAGTTAGCCTGGCTACTTACATGTTGCAGGTACTTAGAGTATATGTACTTGTGTAAGGTTAAGATTTTAGTTTGGATGGTGCCTATGGGTTGTGTTTTGTAGGAGAGAGCTGATGTTGGTGGGCCTCTTTGCTACGTACGAGGTATGAGGATGGTGCTATAGAGGTGACTTGGGCCGTGTTACTAGACTCTTTCGGGCCAAGTTCAACCCCGAGCACATTCAGGACAAGATGGAGTAGGAGTTCCTATCTCTCAAACAGGGCTTCATGACTATTCTGGAGTATGAGGCTAGGTTTGTCGAGCTTTCCAAGTATGCTCCCCATATTGTTACGGATAAGCGCAGGAAGGCCAAGAAGTTTGTGATGGGACTCAACCATCACTCAAGTCGAGACTGGTTTCTTTTGACCATCAAACTTTAGATGAGGCTCTCAGCGCAGCATGCAAGCACGAGAGCGAGATGGATCAGTACATTGAGGAGAAGAGGGCAGCTCAGAAGAGGTCAGCACCACCTTTCTAGAGGCAGGACAGGAGAAGGCAGCAGTGTACCAGTCGCCACAGCATCTAGTAGTAGCTCTGAGTCAGTAGGCGGTTGTACCCTAGACACCCAACTTTAGGCCCAAGTGACAAGAAGGCATGTCCTCATTGCGGAAGGACACACGGCGGATCCGAGTGTTGGAAGCTAGCAGGGAAGTGCCTGAAGTGTGGCAGCACCGAGCACCAGATCCGAGACTGCCCCAGACTTCAGCAGTTCACTCAGAGAGGAGAGCCATCCCCAGTAGCGGCACCAGTGACAGGGAAACCAGGAAGGCCTCGGGCCCAAGCCCGAGTGTATGCACAAGCTCGTGAGGACACAGAGTAGGCCAAGAATGTCACAGAAGGTATAATTCTAGTTATGGTGTGCAGGCTCGAGTGTTGTTTGATACAGGTGCTACACACTCATTTATTTCCGAGCGGTTTGCTAAGCAGTTATGTCATGTCCCGACACTTAATATATCTATAAATGCCGGAATGTGAACGAATAAGAAATCAAAAGTAAATTTTGAACTAGTTGAGCAGAAAATTGCTCGGGGCTTACTAAATAAAAATAATTAACTGTCATTCTACAAGTATTACATGATTCTCAATTTACAACTCAAAGGTAAAAGCCGCGAAGGTGATCTCTCAACCCACAAATCCCGATGTCCCACCTTCTAGATCTGTAGATTACCTGAAAAAAAGTAGGGTTTGATGAGCTAACTAGCCCAGTAGGATTTATCCTTCAAATAAAGGAATATAAAGGCTTACATGAATCAAAGATAATCGGGGTACAAGAAGGTAATGAGGACTGAGTACAGTAATGGAAAAAATGATACAAATTAGACCATAGATGAAGTGAACCATGATTATCAAACAGTAACAAGTAGGAAGTAATACGCCAATGAACTGACATAAGGTGTCCATCAATGAAATATAAAGCATGAGTGTATATATATCAATATTAGAAGGAAATAAAGAAAGTGTATGTGTAGAGATGCCCTGTCCACTCCTCAAGCAAGCAATAAACAAACATGTTTCAACATAATTCATGGAAATGTCGACCAATCTAGCTTGTAGTGGTGTCATGCCAAACACCCTGGAGATCCATACCGCTCTGCGCAGATTAAACGTATTCGGGTGCTCCTCCCGGGACTGGATCTGTCCCATTTGTACTGGCATTAAATCAAGAGAGAGTCTGAAGACCCAAAAGTCCGTCATCCTATTTCCAATTCTGATATACATACATGGTACTTGGGCACTCAACAGGAGTACAACAATATCAAAGGAAGTAGGGTTCTAGGAGTTAATGCTCAAAGATATCCAGAAGGTACAAGAATCAAAATAGTTTAGGATGAAAAAGAATAATCCAAAGATGGATGTAGGTGATGATTAATGATTCATCTCAGTGGTATAATAGTTTAGAATTCAAGAAAATAAGAAATGTAACTTGTTTGGACAATACAAGAGTGTGACAACTTGGATTGAGGATGAAATGGTTCTATTTGTTAACATAAACTGGTGGTTTCCGGATCTTGGATTTTTTTAGCATTCTACTAGGTTTATTTGAATTATGAGACTTTCAGGTAGGCCAATTTGTGAGAAATTAGAAAGATGCTATTTTGAGAAAATCACCAAAATTTACAGAAGGTTGTAGACATGTAGGAATCAAATATACTAGAGGTGTTCAAAGACAATCCATAATGAAATATGGATGACATTTGAATGATCTTTCTCAGAGATATAGTAGTTGGAATCCAGGAAATAAGTGAAATAACTAGTTGAATTAATACCAAAATGTCTCACCTTTGGTTGGACATAAAACAAATCAAGTTAAACACCTCAGACAGTGTATGTCGATAGCCAGGGAGTGGCTGTCAACATCTACTGTCCTCCCAAAACCAGTTTCTGGGACCTGAACACTGCCTGTCGACAGGCCAAGGTCGGTTGTCGATAGGTGAAGGCCATCTATCGACAGATGAAGGCTATCTGGCAACAGCTACTGGTGGATTTGCACTATCTGGGTTCTGGAAGCAGAAACCCTGTCGACAGGCAAGTTCTGGCTGTCGACAGGTATAGTTTAAACTCTCAAAAATGATTGTTCAACATCTCAAAATACTCGTCTAAATGTTCCTATGATTCCAAACATGGTTAACAACATCTATAGGTCTTATTTACATTTCTAACATCACTTGCATGAAGGAAAGAAGTATAGAACAATAGGAGTACAAGCTTTGCATATGAATGGCATGAAACTGGGAACTTGTAGGAGAAAGACTCTGTAGAAACATATCTACTTCTTCATGCAAATCTTCTCAAGACTGAAACAAAGTTCATACTAAGTACAAAATCTACATCTTAAAACATGAGTAACAATAGAGTATGAACATAGTGGAGAGAAAAAACTCTACTGAACCTCATGACAACGAGAGATCAAAGTGTCTGGAAGCTTGAACTCCAAGATCCTAAAAGAAGGAGAAGCAAGAGAAGAAGACAAGAGGAAAGAATCCTACCTGACTGGGGAAAAGATGAAGGCCTATTCTTCTCCTCAATGAAGGAGCCCACATAGCAAGGAGAGGGAAACTTGTAGAGGCAACCACAATAGTTATAGAAGAGGCAGCAGCAGCAGCAGGCAAAGCAGCAGCTACAGCTCTCAGAGCAGTGGTAGCAGCAGCAGCTTCAACAACAGCAGGAGTAGAAATAGGAGGACTGTGAGAGAATGGCTACAACAAGTGCAAAGGATGAAGTAGCAGCGGCAGCTTCAGTTAGAGCAGCTCAGCTCCTACAAGAACACAGCAGCAGCAGCTACGACCCAACAGGAGCAACAAGAGCAAGAATGAAGCAGGAGCAAGAAGTGGAAAAACTCCCACGAAGGGTAAGGGGAGGCTTATATAAGCTCTCAACCCCCTTGCATGCATGGCACATCGGCCACCCATGTGTTACAGTCAAAACCATTTGGTTTTTACAGCTTACACATTTACCATGCAAGCCTCACAGCTTACACGTGGGGTATAATCGTGTAAGTCTCCTATCCCATGTGAAATGTGCCTACATAGCCTCTAACATGTAAGCAATAATTAACAAAGAAAAATAGTTACCGTAATTGGTTGGAAATTCAGCTGACCCATTTGTCCTTAAAATTTTATATCCAAATGATATGCATTCTGTAGACACCCGATTTTGGCCTACAAGTTGAACCGCATTTCGTGCTATCTTATTGAGCCCCAAGTTGGCCACTCACATTGAGCCCACCATTAGCCTTACTTTGAGCCCATTAAAAGCTCAATTTTCATTATATCTCGTTCATTATCCTTTTAAAAGAGTCCATGCGTCTTAAAGCCCATTATTCTATCATTTGATTGGCCAATAATTCCAAAATAATCATTTTCCGTAACGCGACAGGTCAGGCCGTCGCGTTAGCCTTATCGTGCCCCCCATGGCTGCCGCGACAGCCCATGCATATCCATGCACGTGGCTTCTCTGTCGCGCCCCTTCTGGTCGTCGCGTTCATACCTGTCGCGCCCCTACGACCCGTCGTGACAACAGCCGTGTGCACTGGCCTCCACAACCACCTCCTCTTTATCCTTTCATGGCCTTATCTTCATCCCATGCAACCTCCCAACCCCCCTAAGCGCGGTTTGAGGTTCCAGGACCCTTGGAAACCTCTCTAGGACTCTCCCATGCGGATTTACATGCATTTATCACCTTATTTTTTGCCATTATCTCCCATGGATGGGATTTTCTCTCTCTAGCTTTATAAAAGCAAGGCCTCTCCTTCAGAGGAGAGGGGGGCCCCATTTTTCACCACGAAGTGCTGCCGAAATTTCCACTGACCTGGACTTAGCTTGCAGCCCACCCTTGCCCTCTCATTTTCCACATTCTCCACATCAAGCCTTGCCTTTTGTTCATCCATGAAGCTTGGTGCGTGAGGAGGACGACTTCCATTTTCCATCTGAGGCTTTTGCACGAGCCAGGATGCACGCAATGCCAGGGAGTCGCCCCTTTGGGGCTCCTTCTTCTCTCGTTCCTTCATTTCAATTCTTCATGCATTTTGTTATTTCTTCCTAGATAGATTGCATTCCATTCTCCTCCTATATTTTCCACACACCCAAGAGGTTTAAAAACCACCCCCAGGTCCGTTCCCACTATGATTCATCTTCCCTTTCCATTTTGAATAGATATTACGCTTAAGCTTATTTTAATAGGGTTTCTTTCTTATTTTCGTTGTTTTGGCAGGCACCCAAGCGAAGATCTACGAGCAGCTCTTGTTCTCTGGCCGGCCGGAGGACAGGAGAAGGTCCACCTACGTTTCTCCCACACTGCAGAGGATGTGGCAAAGGAGGGCGACACGACATCGAGACGCACCCTATTGAGGCGTCGCGACTTAAGGCACATCGCAATGGGATTCCCCGTCGTGATCTCAGTAAGTCCACGGTTCTCTCTTCCTTTTCCTAGAATAGTTAGTCTACGTCATTCATATTAGGCAACTTGTTAGGTGGGGATCACATTCCTTATTTCCATACTTTTAGATTGAATATTTTGTTGCATGTTTTGGGGGTGCACATTCCCCGTGATTACACATTTAAGTTGAAATTTCAACCATAAGCTAATAGGAAGGTTTTACACATTATGATGATTTTAGTTTAATTTTTAAAATTTATTTTTCACCCAGTAAAAATTGCCGGAAAATAGTTACGTCGACTTAATCTCAAAATCTGCACGTCAACAATTCTGGATATTACATTTCTGATATCAGCACATTTTGTTACAAAATTCCGGTGTCGCCTTGTCGGAGTGCGCACCTCTAAGTACAATACTGGAATAACATTTATTAATACAAATTAATCTTAAACTAGAGTTAATTACATCTCATGATAGTAGTTATGTTTAACAATCAAAATCTTCACATTTTTCTAGTTTTCAAATAAATAAAATTTTTTAGGGTGTTACAAGTTAGCAGCAGAGTCTAGAGTTGAGGCAGAGGAGTTAGAGGTTCCCTTGTCTGTGCACACACCAGTAGGTACGGTAGCGACCAGGAAGTGCATACCATCCTTATCTGTGTGCATTGAAGATCGAGGCTTGTTCGGGTGCTTCTACTTGCTCAAGATGAAGGACTATGATGTTATACTTGGTCTGGATTGGCTTGAGGAGCACTATGCCTTGGTTGATTGCAGGGGGAAGAAGATTACTTTCCGTATTCCTGGAGAGGATGAGTTTTCACATTCGTTGCCAAGGAATCTAGCGGGAAGGTTTGTGATCTCTGTTATGAAGGCTATAAAAATGGTGAACAAGGGTTGTGACGCTTTTCTTGCTAGTGTGGAATTAGTCCCTAAGGCCGATCAGTCACCTACCCTTGGGGAGATTAAGGTTGTGCAGGAGTTCCCAGATGTGTTCCCTAATGATCTGTCTGAATTGCCACCAGCAAGGGAGATAGAGTTCACTATAGAGTTGCTTCCAGGCACCTCACATATCTCTAAGGCTCCCTATCAGATGGCACCTGCGGAGTTAGCCGAGCTAAGGAAGCAGTTGCAGGATTTGCTTGATAAGGGTTCATTCGCCCTAGTGTGTCACCATGGGGCGCACCTGTGCTATTTGTGAAGAAGAAAGATGGTTCCCTCAGGCTGTGCATTGATTACAGGAAGCTTAATCAGGTGACAGTGAAGAACAGGTACCCCTTGCCGTGCATAGATGATTTATTTGATTAACTACAGAATGTTTCTGTGTTTTCCAAGATAGATCTGCGGTCTGGCTACCATCAGTTGAGAATCAAGGGAGAGGATGTGTCCAAGATTGCATTCAGGACCCGCTATGGACACTATGAGTTTCTTGTGCTTCCATTTGGTCTGACTAACGCCCCTACAGCATTCATGGATCTCATGAATAGGGTGTTTAGGCCATATTTGGATAGTTTTGTTGTGGTGTTCATAGACGATGTGTTAGTCTATTTCCCTAATGAGGCTACACACTGTGAGCATATCAGGATTGTTCTGGAGGTTCTCCGAGAGCACAAGTTGTATGCTAAGTTTAGCAAGTGTGACTTCTGGATGCACGAGGTTCACTTCCTTGGGCATGTTATCTCAAGTGCTGGAGTTGTTGTTGACCGGCAAAGGTTCAGGCGGTGTTAGAGTGGGAGACTCCGAGGACACCATCTAAGATCAGAAGTTTTCTTGGGTTGGCAGGTTATTACAGGTGATTCATTGAAGGCTTTGCCTCTATTGCTGCACCTTTGACTAAGCTAACCAGGAAAGGAGTTATGTGTGGTCTGAGGATTGTGAGAGTAGTTTCCAGTTGCTGAAGATGAGGCTTACATCTGCACCCGTGCTGATCTTGCCTAGTGGTGCCGAGGGTTTTGCTATCTATTCTGATGCTTCCCAGATAGGCCTTGGTTGTGTGTTGATGCAGCATGGTAAGATAGTTTCCTATGCTTCTCGCCAATTAAAGGAGCATAAGCGTAACTATCCAACCCATGATTTGGAGTTAGCGGCTGTGGTTCATGCACTGAAGATCTGAAGACACTATCTTTATGGTGTCAAGTTTGAGGGTTCACTGACCACAAGAGTTTGAGGTACCTTTTCTCTTAAAAAGAGTTGAACCTGCGGCAGAGAAGGTGGATAGAATTCCTTAAGAACTACGACTTCGAGCTTCAGTACCATCCATGAAAGGCGAATGTCGTGGCAAATGTGCTCAGCAAGAAGAGATCCTTATTTCGGCAGGATTGGAAGATGCTAGAGGAAGCGGCATGTGCTATGACCGAGTTAGAGCCGCAGTTGTGTCAATCTTTTGTGGCATAGTTGTCTACCCAATCCACTGTGTTGGACGAGGTGATTGAGCAACAAGGAGCTTATCCTAGACTTCAAGAGATGGTGGGCAAGGCAGGCATTGCTCAAGATGAGGACGGTGTTGTCAGATTTCAGCACCGAGTGTGTGTACCTGATGTAGTGGATGTTCGTGAGCGAGTACTTGCAGAAGCTCACAGGTCTCGGTTCTCCATTCATCCAGGCAACACCAAGATGTACCAGGATTTAAAGAGGTCCTTCTGGTGGTCAGGCATGAAGAAGGATGTATCCAAGTGTTTAGTATGTCAGCAGGTTAAGGCCGAGTGTCAGAGACCATCAGGCCGTATGCAGAAGTTAGAGATACCTGTATGGAAGTGGGAGGCAATCACCATGTATTTTGTGATGAGTTTGCCCAGATCAGCTAAGGGCAATGACTCGATTTAGGTGGTTGTAGACCGTTTCTCCAAGACTGCTTACTTCTTGCCCATGAAGAAGAAATAGTCTGTGGAGAGCTTGGCGAGGATGTATGTTGGCAGTATTGTGAGACTGCATGGTGTGCCAAAGTCTATTATCTCTGACAGAGACCCACGGTTTACATCAAGGTTGTGGCAGGGTCTTCAGGAGGCTTTGGGTTCTCAGTTGAAGCTTAGTTCGGCGTTTCACCCTCAGCCAGATGGCCAGTCTAAGAGGATGATTTAGACGCTCGAGGACATGTTGAGAACATGTGTGCTTGATTGGAAGGGCGATTGAGAACGTCACCTACCTCTTGTGGAGTTCGCCTACAACAACAATTTTCATGCAAGTATCGACATGGCTCCATTCGAGGCTTTGTATGGTCGACCCTATAGATCTCCTTTGTGCTGGGAGGAGACAGGCGATAGGCAGTTGGTTGGACCTGAGTTGGTGCAAGAAACATCGGATAAGATTCAGCTCATCAGGCAGAGATTGGTTGCAGCGCAGGATAGGCAGAAGAGCTACGCCGACAACCGAAGGAAGGACTTAGAGTTCGAGGTTGGCGAGCATGTTTTCCTCAAGGTTTCACCTACTCGAGGCGTTGTCAAGTTTGGCAGGCATAACAATTTGAGTCCGAGATTCATTGGCCCGTTTGAGATTCTCAGGCGGATGGCAGTGTGGCGCACGAGCTAGCTTTACCTCCAGCGCTAGCATGTGTGCATCCGGTTTTCCACGTGTCTATGCTCAGAAGATACGTGCAAGATCCATCACATGTTATCAGTCACGAGCTAGTGGAAATTCAGCCAGACTTATCTTATGTAGAGAGACCAGTAGCTATCCTAGATCGGAAGGTTCAGCACCTCAGGAACAAGGCTATTGCATCCGTGAAGGTGTTGTGGAAAACTTCTCACGGGAGGAGGCTACATGGGAGCTTGAGGAGGCCATGAAGAAGCAATATCCCCATCTATTTGGTTAGTATTTCTGCTCTAACTTCGGGGACGAAGTTTTCTTTTAGGGGGAGAGGGTGTAAGGCCCTCAATTTCTGTGTATATATATCTATTTTGATGTTTATGTGTTCTGCCCGAAGACCCTTCTTAACGTTAACATCCATTGACGCTAAGGGGTAGTTGACGGTGACACTTGTGTCATTTACACTGTGGCCAAAAGATCTAGACGTCAACATCGATTGAAACCTATTTCTGGTTGATGGTAGCTATGTGGCCATTTACTTCTCTGGCTGTGTTGGGATTTTAGATCTGAAACTGCCACATTTTCTTCGGAGTCCATTTAGGAAACCCATCCCCAACGGTCATGACTCTTAAGACCTAGGTTAACCCCGACTCTATTGTCTATATAACCTAGACATCTCAATTAGAAGAGGGCTTTTCTCACCTAGGGCTATTTGGGTTTCGGGGTGAGAAAAAGAGAGGGTTTGAGAGGCTTGATCCGGCGATCTGAAGGCTTCTCCGACAATCTTCTGTGTTTAGAAGACTCTTCTGGAGGTGGAGGAGCTCTCCTAACTCCAGGGGATCGATTGCTCGAGCGTGGAGATCAAATCAAGGCGAAAGACATCACCTCTTTGGCATGGCCGAGGAGGGCTTCATCACCAAAATTAGATCTTCATAGGTTTTTAGATAGGCAAGTAACTTAGGGGTTTCATCCCTAGACCTATCACCTAGAGTTTAGGTATTTTTTGGATTTTTAATTTGTGTCCTGAACCCCCAAATTCTGCATTTTCCTGTGTTCGGTCTGCATTGTCTGCAGACAAGAGGTTGACGACAACCTTGTTGTCGCCAAGTTCTTGAGTCAACGGCAATCGATTGTGTCGTTAACCCACCCTGACGGCAAGACCCTTGCCACCAAGTTCATCTGGTTTTTACAGAACTATGAATTAAATGTGTGTGAGGTGATTTTTGGGATTTCTAGATGTTTGCACATGCTATAAAATTTATGGATGTTCGGGTATGATATTAGGTTAAAACCACGAATTACTGTTAATTTTTTGAAAATAATTACAAATTTTAGAATTTCTATTAAGGGTAAATATGCATGTTTGATGGTTCTAAATTCAGGGTAAATAGTCATGATGTATGATATTCCTACATAAAATTTACCTGAAACTAGGGTTACTATTTTTCATGTTTTGAGACTGTTAGACCCGACTGTTCACTATTAATCATGTCTAATTGAATTATTTCATTAAATTGCATGAGATCTCTGTTAAATGTTAAAAATATATATACTGTTATGAAATTTTTGAAAAATTAACCATATGATATGTTCCATACGTAGAGTTTATGGTTAAAAGTTTGGACTATTTTGATATTTTTAGGTACTGTTTGCAATTGTAAATGTATTAAAAACCATATTATGCATAATTATTCAAGAAACGGTAATTTCCAGTGATTAGTATCATGTTTAGGTACTGTTATGCATGATTAATACTGTTAGACAATCATGATAGGTTCTGTAAGCTAAAGTATATGTGTTTGAATGGTATGCATGCGAATGGACCAAATAGCGCATGTAAAATAATATAAACATGTGATTAATTGAGACAATGCGATTAAGTGAATGTATGCCGAAATTGACACTGCTACCATAGAAGGTTGTGGAGTCGTACTGCAGAAAAGTCCCTATGGGAAGGCTCAATGTGTATGTGATATTCTGTGGGCATCAGGATGAAATCCTGGAGGTTGACAAGTACCACTGGTTAGGGTGGAGAGGGTTTCTCCCGATTCTGCGCAGTTACCAAGATTCGTCACTATAATACCTAGGTGAAGGGTATGTGTTATGTGATATGTGTGTCCTTCTTTATGGTGGTTCGGACTATGTGTCACGACAAATAATGTGTAAAAATGTGAAATGTGTGTGAATGTGCAAAGTGTTCATGTGAAAGTGATGTGCTAATGTGTTACAATGTGAATCAATGTGAACCCATGTGATCATGTTATATTCATGTTAAAACAGCAACTAAAATGTGTGATTATGTGATATAAAACATGTGAGAAGTGATGGATATCATGCTAGGTGTGTTAGTAATTTTGTGCTTAATTCCATGATCAAGTTAATTGGAAATGTGGTGAATGAGTTGTATTTGATATCATGTTTAAAGCTAAGATCATGTGTAGATAGCATGTTATAGGTTATTCATGTGTACTTGTTTATTATGACATGAACTATGTGCAAAACTTCTCTTGTTGTTTAAAAGAATAGCATGAATGTGATATATGTAAGATGTAAGGATGTGCCAATGCTGAGTCTTTGTGAAGGCTCATACTTGCTTTAACATACATGTCACGACCTGACGCGGAATATCGGAGCATGAAGGCAGTTGCAAGAAAAGGTATAGAGCGAGTACTAGACATCAAACCATTGCACATTGAATAATACTAAAGCAAATCTTTCTCATTAATAACTTTTCAAATGTCTAGTTACAACCACTAATATCAAAGCCATTCTATAGGGCCCAATTACATTGTGATAAAAGGAAATAACTAACTATAACTCTAAGATAACATAATGACTCGAAGGTACTCCTGGCTTCACTCTTGGTCATTCCCTTCCTCGTGAGTGTATGTGTCATCCTCGGTCTCACCTGAGAACACAACATCAAATAACGTAGGGTGAGCGATAATGCCCAGTAGGACTTAAATCTCAGGCTCAAGCAGGCTTTAAATAATTAACGCATTTAATGGCAAAGTATCTAAAGATAGCAGGTACAAGAGAGTCAAAATATAGCAAGAGATAGCACACATGTAATAGGATAGCACAATAGCACGAGATCGAGTATAGTTTCCAAAAATAGCACAAGTATCGAGTACATCATGAATAGCAGGATGGCCATAGCACAACTAGCACAAGTATGGTAATAGCACGACGAGTATAGCACTTGTTTGTCATTATAGACATCGAGAGAGTATAGCACGTTTTGTGTTTTAATTGTCATATAGATAGTCGAGATAGATAGCACTTGAGTGTAATGCCAAACACTCTGATCATTGAACTCCCATGGGCACTAGCACTTTCGGGCGCACATCCCAGGACCAGATCGGGCCCTTTATATATTGCGAGGCATTGGTTATATTGTTTATCTTTAGACAATCAGTTAATGGCCAATATAGAGTATCAAGAAGTAGATGAGAGTACTAGATGAATAGACGAGATAGTAGGGTGAACGTGAATAGACGAGCGAGTAGAGTACAGATGAGAGCTGGTGGACATTGCACGTAATGCGACGAGTAAACAGGTGATAGTAACAGTTGCACAATACGCGCACGTCGTATTGGCAGTCAGGTGGAATTCACGATCTTCCTGCTAGCCATGTTATGCACAAGTCCAGAGGTCCGACGTGTTTCAAGGTAAGAGCGAATCTTCTAATAGCCGTTTGGATCATATTGATCCCTAAAGGTGTAAAGGGTGTTAGGGTACAACCGGCTCGTCGACCATGTGGGAATCCATGATCAGAGGAGACTTACGGAGGCCTTGTGCAATGGTTCACTAGTCCGGCGAAAGGAATATCCGACGGAGAGTTCACCACAAGCCAAGTAAAGTGTGTATAAAACAGGTGCTCGACGTTCTAGAGGAATTCTAGAACAGTGGAGCGTCGATATCGGTATATAACCCACGCAAGAAACGAATACAAGTCCTTTAAAATAGGGCAAGTAATACTTCATTGCAATAAATTACCAGATACATTATGAGATACTTTATGCCATATTTTAGTCATATATGGGTGGTTCATGTGTGTGCATGTGTAAGAGAAATCATAGATAGAAATAAGTCGTGAATATATATTTTAAATCATTCAATGTAGCTCCATTTTTAAAACAAGTTTTTACTGGGGGTATAACTGTAAAAAGGCGTAAGAATTATTTAGAAAGCGACAGAAATAATTTTTATGGGTTTTCATCAAAAACCTGTGAAGGCGACATAGGGTTGTAAGGATCGCGATAGGTACCAAGCAGAACGCGATAGGAGCATGTAAGGGTCGCGACATGGATTGCAGACCAGGTACTGGGAACGCGACGGCTTACCTGTCGCCTTCTTGGTCGCGACGGGTAGGCTATCGCAATCAAACCCCAGAAGGCGACATATCAGACAGTCGCGATCTGGTGGTCTGCGCCTGACTCTGACAGGAGTCAGACCAGACATTGGATTGCGGACCAGAACATTCAAATTTTGATACAGGGTCGTTTAGAAAATCATAACTAATTATATACATGATGAAAATTCACGAAATTAGTGGCAAATGAAACTAGACATGCGAGAGTACTTCCAGTAAATAGGAATTCGAGAGAGAGCATGGTTTGAATATGGTTTGAGAACGAACAAGAACGAGTAACACAGAACATGATATAGAGAGCAAGATTGATTTAATTCGAGCAACATGCTTGATAAAAATTAGAGCTTTTAGGGGCGAAAGTTCCCTAATGATCATCAGTATCTCCCATAAAAATTTGAAGGCATGGGATTTAGTAATCATGGAGAACAAGAATTATGAAGAGGGTTCGGGGTCAAGAGAGTTGCAGAACTTCAAAATTCAAGAAGAAAATATTGACTCGATGAAAATTATGAAACTTGAGGGTTTCATCCTGATAGACGAGACATCCTACAGAAAACGTTTCATGGTTTATGCTTGTGAGAATGCCTACCTTTGACTCGATTTATCTTATAGGGCTTAGAACTCCAAGAACGAGGAAGAAGCTCCAAGAACTCCTTCTTCCCATGAGATCCTCTCCTCCTTGACCTCTTCTCCACGTCCAACAACCTTTGGCAATGAGCTAGGGTCGGCCAAGAGGGTTTAAGAGATGTATTTATGTAAACACAAGTTCATATTCCTACTACTACTCAAATTCCTCTAAATTCCGAGATTTCCTAACTCCACCTTTCCTCTCTTGCTTTCCAATCTCTAATTGGGTTAGGATAGTATCTAAATTCGTGCAAGACTATATGGGGTAGGTTTAGGAATCCAATTCCAACTCTAATTGCCACTTTTATTGCTTTAATAACCCCTTTCCAATTATGAGATAATAAAACTCCGAATTTAAGATATTTTCTTATTATTCTCCCTTTGTAAATTCATATTTTGACCCAATAAATTCTAGAGGGTCTATTAAGCAAAGCCCATTACTCTTTTCCATTTAATGGGTTTTATTTAATGCTCTTTTCATTTAAATATCCATTTAGCTAGGTTTTAATTCTTTATTTAAATTTTTATTTTTCCTAAAAATTCAGGTTGCTACAATACAGGTGAGACAAGTGTCTCCATACTTGAGGAGGACATTGTGAGGAGCGACTCCGAGCGAGAGGAGTAGTAGAGCTTGTGGAGGAATCATTGCATATCTTGTACTTTATTTTACTAGTATGTAGACAAATGTTATGTTATGGACTTGTATAATTATAGACTTTGCTTATTTTCATTACTACTATATAGACTGTGGAATGTGTGTAATGATGATGGAATAAGATTCTCTTCATTTCCGTTGTACTTTCTTTTGTTATTTATGTATATCTCTACCTATTGTGTTGTGTTGGGTACATGTCCCACTGTGACGGCGCCCTTTATATCGATGTGGATTGGTATAATCATACCGGCATAAAAATGGTTGTTACACAATCTCTCCCTCCTCCTTCATCCCATCTCATCCCACCCCCTCTCTTGAGTGAGAGAGAGGAGAGCAAGAGGGTGAGACCCTCTTTGCTCTTGTTGCTGGTGCTGCACCTTGGAGGTGCACGAGGAGCACCTCAACATGGTGGGAGACACCCCAATGAGGAGGAGTCATCGCTGGTTGCCGCCATGTGGATACTGCTAGAGAGGTGTTCATGAGAGCTCCTTTCATTTGGCGGGCCAGGTTATGTATGTCGGGGGTCTACAAACTCTATGAGAATGTCTCACCCTTGAGTAGATTGCATGTAGCTTCCATGCCCCAACATCATCCCAGTTAGATAACAAGGTGTTTAGGAATTGTTTTGTGTTTTTTTTAAACTTCCTTCTACTACTCATTTGATTCCTTCATGATGATTCCTAGCAGTGGTATCCGAGCTTGGATTAGGGTTGCAAATGGATATCAGCTTTCTGACTTTCTGACCCATTTTTTGACTTTTTTTAGTGGATGAAGAAACAATCATTTTCGCATCTATTTTTCCTTTTTTTGATAATATATAAATTTATTTTATTTACAAAAATATGTACTCTTAAAATCTTATTTCTTAATATTGAGAAATTGTAGACTAAGTTTTTAGCTTCTCATTAATTTGTAATAGAATCTAATTAACTTGTCTCTCTCCTAATATTTATTATGCTTATTATTATCAAAGATATCCTTTTCGCCACTACTCTTAATGCTACACACATCCACTATTTGATCGTAGCAAATGTTTCTGATTTCTTTCCGTTTCCGATTCGTTTCCTATTTTTTATAGGAAATAGATGTGAAAAGTGTCATTTCCATTTTTGACTCCGACCATTGGTAGCCCTCGCCCGGATTCATGGGATGATGTCTGGTTTAAGTTCCATGCAATTTAGAATCAATTTTTCACTTTTCTTTTTCCGTGATTACTGTCTTGACGGTGGTATGGGATGTTGTGAAGTTCAAGTTAATGGAGTGATAGATCGCTATCAATATGGTTGACGGCGACGTCAATGGACGTCAAGTTCTTACTGAGAACTTGGCATGTCGATCGTCATCAAGTAGTTGGCGATAGTATCGATTGGCGTCTAGTTCACATTTAACGATGGGATAGTTTGGCATCATGTTTTGTTATCGGCAGCATCGGTTGACGTCAAGTTCATTCTCTACCTACATGTTCTTATTTTTCCTATGACTGGTTCTAAAATCTTGTTCTCTTGATGCATGCACTATCTGTACTAAACAAAAAACACATGTTTTTGACATTTCCTCATGGGTTTCAAAAACTCAAATGGATTTTGGGTGTTTTTCTTATTTAAGGGAATGTCTAGCTTGAGAAGCTAGGTGATTCCAGAAAATATCAAACATGAGTATTCAATTTTTTTGAAAATTCTATTGCCATTATGTGGATTACAAAACTAGGATTAAGAGTTATTCCAATTTTGGGATTAAGTGTTAATCCAAAATTATTAGATTATGAGTTAATCTAATTATTTATTAATTAAAGTGTTTAATTAATAGCTAGTAGCTTACATATATGCATGCGATGTGTATGATGTGGGTAGATGATTATGGATCTTTTTGTGATGCTTGTTTATGTGTGTATGGTGATTTATTGGGGCCTGCGAGCCTCCCTCTTTCCCTCATTTAAATTGTGTTGCAAAATTCTATCTCCCCTTAATGAGATTATGGTTCTTATTGAATAAAATGTGCATTTTTTGGCTTGTGTGCCTATATAAGTTGTAATTACATCAGAAGGCACAACGGGAGCATGGAGTTGCTAGAAGAATTAATGAGGTTAAGAAGGAAGATCACTAAGTATGGGTTGCGCCAAGACATATATAGGGTTTTGTGATCAAGCCTTTAGGCTCTGGCCTGATCATGCTATATATATATATACTAGATACATATTACATGCGATGTAAATATATGCTAAATATATGAGTCGGACGCATATTATTTATGCTAAATATTTCAAGCTAGCTGATCTTGAAGGATAAAACTGTGTTTAAGTCGTGGTTGTGCCACCCTTTGTACTCAGCTATGCTTGGCATGTAATTAATGAACAAACTATGATATTGTGTATGTTTTATGCGATGCACTGGTGCAGATGCATAAAATTTATACCTTGTATTATTACCATGTACTACTCTTGTGATGGTCTGCTAAAGTATTTCATGTAGCATAGAACATCTTCCCATGACAGTGTGTGTAAGATGCTTCCATTTAGTGGGTGTGAGTGTCACATGTTAGCCGGTCAGGAGAGGTGCCACATCACTACAAGAGGTAACCATTGAGTGTTCGCATGATACAAAAATGGAGATGTGCAATAGATGTTTGTTTGGTCTGTGATTCACTATTTGGTGTAAAACCTTGTACAGTACATAGTATTAAATGAACCTACAAAAGAGATTTTATCTGGACAAACCAAAGGTCCTGTCTAATTTTCTTCGTAAGAATAAATAGTAAACAAGTCGTGTTTACATCCACATGGTTGACACATGTAAAATACCTTTTTGCAATTTGAATTAAACAATAAATGTGTGTCATTTTTCCGTCAACAAGCAATACAATCAAATGAAAACTTTCAAATGAATGTTCATTGTATACCATATGAAATCAAGCATATCTTATATAATACATGCTTATTTTTACTAAAATGAATATTACATTGTTATGCCATTAATTATTTTAACCATTTTTGTATGAACACAGAATAACCGATTATTTTTGTTCATGACCAGGAAATAATTGATTAATCTGTCTAGTAGATTAACTGGTTATTTTGTAATCTATTGATGAAATAACTGATTACTTTATGTTTCATCATGAATCATGGTTATTCCAGTAAGCAAACATTTAACATTAATGATAGATCTAAATGAACATTAATTTTTTTAATCATTCATTAATTTGTTAGTCATCCAAAACATAAGGCTTATACATATTATGGCCACAGATTAGTCATTGGACTGAAGTCCCACATTGTGCCGATCAAACATATACGTATTATGGCCACATATTTCCAAGAACAAGCACATAGTAATAGGGACATGATCTTTCATGAAGTTAAAAGGTATGACAATGGTTCGATAGCTCAATCAGACAACATAATGGCTTATTTTTAAGTTCCATAAACATTTAGTGTCTTGACAAAAGTGTAAGCGATTGATAGATCATACACGGAAATAGTGTTCTCTATCTCTGGAGAACTTCATGGTACAAACAGCTCGGTCTCTATGAGGGAATCCATAGAGTACGGAGACTTACGGAGGTCTTAACAAAAATGTCCCTAGTCTGCCAGAACGAAATGTCCAACAGAGAGGTTCCAATTCATTAAGAAGGATATGCCTATCATGCAAGTGTGTAAGTGTCGTAACTCGAAAACTTTCCTAACCATGCGAGGAATAATAGTCGATCATGTAAATATCGGAAAGCATATCAAATAAGGAAAGTTCAAATTTAGAAAGTCCCAAATGGCAAGTATCAACTCAAGGAAAGCTTAAGTAAAGTAGGCTAATCTCTAAACATAACATATGTTCACAACAAGTATGATTATTGCACAGCTTATATCATGAAATTTTAACAAATAAGTTGGAGCATAAGGACAAACAAAGCATAATCAAATGAAGAGAATGATCAATCACTTTCATGTAGAATATTAGAATCATATTCATGTAATTAGAATATTAGAATCATATTCATGTAATTAGCACTTTTTAACATGTGGTTGATTGCTTTTAGAAGCACTGGACTTAACTAGGAATATACTAACATGATGCTAATAAAAAACTTAAACACCACTGAGTACTTCAAAGACAAACAACATTAAGGCTCTAGAAGACATCTAAATCACGTCACATACAGATGACATGCTTTACCAATGTTAAATGGTGAAAACCAATCCACGAGAAGAAAAACAAGTCAATGTTTAAATCACGTCAGGCCATGACAACGCGATTAAATCGCATTAAGATCAAGCGGCGTGTTCTTAAAAAAACCATGTCAGGTTCCTATGACTCATTTAATGTTTCCTTTGACTCTACATTCAAACTGAACACATAAATCGAGGACAAGAAAACAGTCTAAATTGCTTCTGGTGTACTAGACGCGGTTTACCTAAGGCTCTGAAAACAAGGAGGCACACAGTTTGGGGTGTGCTTGGTATAGGACTCGGTCAAATCAGGATGTGAATTGCTTCAGCATAGTGCGACACATTTCAATCGGAGTCTCAACCAATTAGGAGGATGCGATAAGGTCATCCTTATTCGCATCCACTGGTCTAGACACGATCTAAGATATCAACCCGAAATCATACAAAATTGACTAAGATCAAGCGTTGGGCTATAACTTGAGGTTCTAGGGCTTTTTAGACTAAACTCTCATCATGAAACTTGTTGGAAACTTGAGATTGAAGAACCCTATGGCTTTAGATTGATTCAAATAATTCTAGAGATGCATGATTGATGAGGTGAATAGGAAAAGTCCTAAAAATGCACGACAATCACAAAACGCTTAATACACATGATCTACTACATAGAAATTGGGGAAACGACATGCAAAACAATCTAGACTCGATGAAGAACAAGATGGTATATGCCTCATTGCGTTTAAGTCCAAGATCACCTACCTTTGATCGTTTTCGAGTCCATGTTCCTATAGGTCGATGTAGAGGCAAAAGGGAAGAAGAACTCCATAAGACTAAGCCTTTGGATTGTCCTTCTTGCTCTTGGGTGTTTCTCTTACGTCTAGCAATGAAGAGAGAAGCTTTGGGTCATCCAAAGAGGGTATGATGGTCTTACAAGGCTAGGGGTGGTTAATTCTGAGTGTTGTTTCCTAAACTCATTGTAGGAGTCTTACCATGATTAGAACTTCCATAGAAGGCTATTTCCTTATCAAATTCAACCTAATAGGAGTATAAGAGAGAGAGAGAGAAAATTCATGCTCCCATAATGCGCTTAGGTTTAAATACCCTTTTATGGCTCAATTTACTCATGTTTAGACTTAAATAGTCCATATTACTAATGGTATTGGGTTGATATGAATTTTAAACATTATTTCCCTTGGTTTGACCTCCTATTGGCCCAATATTTCTATTAGACTCCATTATTGATGGTTTACCATAATATTTATTGGAACTAATTATTTTTTATTATTTCTATTATTAAAAATAGCAAGTTTCTACAAATAAACTGACCAAATTCAGCTAAGTGTAATATCGACTATGATATCATTTGTCTGAAGCTGAAGACAATACTAGAATTGAAGCTCAAATCAACTAAAGTTTAATTCACTTCTGTTGGGTTGAGTGTGTTTTGGAATTTCCTAAAGTTGTATTTTAATGATAACCAATGAACATCACTCATACTTTGATTTTGATGATGACATGTTGTGATTTTTAATGATGACATGTTGTGATTTCAATGCTTAATGGTGGAACATGTTAATGTTCAAACAACATGTTTTTGATGTTTAATATCTCATATTTTAATGATAATATCTTGTACTAATGGCTTATGTGTTAATTTTGCAGGTGTATACAATTTTGTCTTGGTAGTGTCGACACACCCCTTACTGGTGTCGACACAGTGCTTCAAACCCAAGGCAAAATGATGAAGAAATGGTCAAGTGGTGTCGACACAGGATCAAGTAGTGTCGACACTAGTCCTAGTTCCCAGAGAACCCAGTTGACAGTTCTGGACAGTGTGTCGACACAGCCTGAAGTGGTGTCGACACAAGATCCAGTTCCCAGAAGACCTGTTTGGCAGTTCTGGACAGTGTGTCGACACAGCCTGAAGTAGTGTCAACACTAGTGACTCTTCCCAGAGAACCAATTCTGCCAGTTTGGGACAGTGTGTCGACACACTCTGTAGTAGTGTCGACACACTCCGACTAAAACTCAATTTCGTGAAATCATCTGGACACTTGGCCGCTTGGGGTTCAAGGGGATCTGCCTAGGTTTTTGTGCCCACATACCCTAAGGCCTTTTATGGACATATGGGGGTATAAATACCCATGTCCTTGGCACTCCAAAGGCATCCCACGAAAGAGCAAGCCAAGACCATTCTGGAAAAAGGAGATTTGAGCGGGAAAGGCTCTGCATCTATAGGAGCAGCAGAGCGGCGCCCCCAAGGGAAGAAGAAGGAGAAGAGAGAAGGAGCTTGAGATTGCAAGAGTGCTGATCCAGAAGGAGATCCAGCCAAGCTTGTAATTGGTCAGAGTCCTGAATTTTCTGGGGAATCTGTGTATGTGTTCTACACAGATCTCCCAATTCTATTTGTCTCTACCATTTCCATTGTATTGAGATAGATCGTGCTAGAGGATCTATTCTCTAAGTGTGCTTGGTCTAGCAGAACTTGGATCTATTGTGATCCAGAGGTTTGAGTACTTTGTACTCTGTGTTGGAGCCGTAGTGCTCTGGGTTGGAGCCGTTGTGCTCTGGTGCTTGAGCCGTGGTGCTCAAGGGCTTTTGAATTTGCTGAATTCACAAGTGGTCTTTGGAGTAGGTCGTTGTGCCTATCTCCTGGGGTTCTTTGAGTTGTTGAACTCAAAGAGGTTAGAGTCGTCGTGCTCTAGTTTGTACTGCACTTGTGTTAGTGGTTCCTCCGTTGTGAGGAGGTGGACGTAGGAGACACAAGTTGTGTTCTCCGAACCACCTTAAAATCTTCAGTGCACTGTGGTTTGATGTGTGGTTTGCTGTTCTTATTCACTATACTCACACACCACACTTGGATCTGATCGAATTGTGTGTTTTACTTATTTTAATTCCACTGCCATAACACAATATCTTGTTCATTTACCAAAGTCACCTATCCGATCCCCAACATCTGGTATCAGAGAAGGTCAGAGTCAAATCTATACTCTGAGGTGCTTTGGTGAATTTTCTGTATTTAGATTTTGATCACTCAATTACTTGCTCAAATTGCTGTGTGATTTGGTTTGATTGTTTCTATCATGGACTCTAGAGGTTTTGTTGCTGAAGGCCATTCAATCAATAGGCCTCCATTTTTTGATGGTACTGACTATCCTTACTGGAAGAATAGGATGATGGTTTTTCTTAGAGCACAGAACTATGAAGTATGGAGAATTGTTGAAAAAGGACCAAATGAAGTCACTGGAGATGAAGACCAATGGACCAGGGAGCAGATCAGAAGGGTCACCCTGAACTACAGTGCCATGAACATGCTGCAATGTGCCATCCATCCAAGGGAATATTCCAGAATCTCCATGTGTAAGTCTGCCAAGGAGATGTGGGATAAATTAGAATTGCTTTATGAGGGCACATCTCAGGTCAGGGAGACTAAGGCTAACATGTTAGTTTCTGATTATGAGTTGTTTATCATGAAATCTAATGAAACTATATCTGAGATGTTTGCTAGGTTCATGGTCATTATAAATGGACTTCGAGCCTTGGGTAAGGAATACTCAAATGAAGAATTGGTAAGAAAAATCTTGCGTTCATTATCTCCTGTATGGCACACTAAAGCAACTGTCATTGAATATTCAAAGGATTAATCCAAAATCACATTGGATGAACTCATTGGATCATTAATGACATATGAGTTAAACCTTAAGAGATCAGAAGAACACATGCTAAAAAAAAAATCATTGCTCTTAAAGCTTCATCTAGTAATAAAGGAAAATCTAAAGAAAATTCTGAGTCTGAGAAATCTGAATCTGATAATGATAATCCTGCTTTCATCACTAGACAATTTAAGGCATTTTGAAATCAAACAAGAAGAATTTTGGTAATAAGCAAAATGCCATGTCTAGTAAAAAGAAACATTTCTCTCATGTTGATCATAAGAAAACTGATGAAATTCCTGTGTGTTATAGGTGTAACAAATCTGGACATATGAAGGCTGATTGTCCAGAAGGTAAGAAGGAAAAACACAAAACCCACAAGAAGGAGTTTCACAAAAAGAAGAACAAGGCCATGGTTGCTACATGGTCAGATGATGAAAGCTCATACTGCAATGAAGAATATTCAAGTTCAGAAGGGAATGAAATCTGCTTCATGGCTGGAAGCAGTGAAGAACAGGTAGATATATCCTTTGAACAATTTACCATTGATGATTGGCAAGAAGCATATGGTAATTTAGTTGAAAATCTTTCTGATGTTAGAAAAGAAAAATTGAAAGCATTCTTCATGATACTTCATCATCTGAAAAATTTCTGAATTGGAAGCTCAAGTTTCAGATCAAATCAAAGAAATGATGAACTGTTGATCTTTTGTTGAATCTCAAGTTGAAAATTCAAAAATTGAACAAACAACTTATCAATTCTGTTAAGAAATTTGAAGAAAAAGAAAAGGAAAACCATGAAAACTGAATCAAATTGAAAAACTCATCTTTGCACAAAGAAAAAGAAGACATCATCAAGAACTTCACTCAAGGGAAAGACAATCTGAATGCTCTACTTGGAGTTAGGATGAATTCAAATAAGCATGGCTTAGGTTTTGAACCACAAAATTCAAATAAAATGAATCATCTCCAAAGAAAACAAAATCATCAAAAACTCCTTTAATAAAATTTGTCAAGGCAAGCTCATCTGAAAACAAAGGAAAAATACAAAAACAAAAGAACCTGAGAGGTCGACACATACCTTACCTAGGTCGACACCACACTATGCACAGGTCGACCTACCCCTCTTATAAAAATCACAAAAACTTCAAACCAATCAATAATCATTTTTCTCATGGAAATTGGAATGTTTTCTCCTCTTACAATTCAAGATGGAATAAGTCTTGGAACCAAAGGTACAATGGTAACCAATGGTTCAATCCTTATTTCTATCATTCATCTTTTCCTGCATATCAACAACAATACATGCCAAGTTTTTCACAATGGAACAAACCAACTAAGAGGCATAATGTTCAGAATTTGAAAAATAAAAAGTTGAATCTTCTATTTCAAAAAACACTGTAAAGAAAAATACACAAATTTGGGTTAGAAAGGATTTGTTATCTCTTCTTACTCAGGATGTTGGTACCAATCTCATGTGGGTACCAAAAACTTTTCTTGTCTAATTTGTTATGTGCAGGAAAGTCGTGCATCCAATTCCAACAACATCTGGATTCTTGACAGTGGATGCTCACGGCACATGACAAGAGACAGAAATAAATTCTCATACTTGATTGAAAAGGAAGGTGGATCAGTCATCTTTGGAGGTAATAATAAAGGAAAAATAATTGGCAAAGTAAAAATCGGTAAGTCTGCATTACCCTAAGTGATGATGTTTGTTTAGTTTAGGGTTTGAACTACAACTTGCTTAGCATTAGTCAATTGTATGACAATAGTCACAAGATTCTTTTTGAACATGATTCATGCAAAATAATTGACTCCTCTTCTGAGCAAATTAAATTGATTGGAAAAAGAGAAAACAATGTCTACATGATTGATTTGTGTGATAATTTCTTAAATGTTTGCTTGATTGCAAATAAAAATGACGCAGCTTGGTTGTGGCACAAAAGGTTGGGTCATGCAAGTTTCACAACCATTAGTAAACTCATAAGAATGAATCTTGTAAAAGGTCTTCCTGAATCTCTCCCGTCATTGACAATCCTATTTGTGGGATATGTGCTCAAGGAAAACAAACAAGAAAATCTTTTAAAGTGTTCAATGAAGTACTTACATCTAAACCACTTGAGTTGCTTCATATGGATCTTTTTTGTCCAACCAGAACTCAAAGTCTCAGTGGTAATAGATATGGATTTGTGATCATTGATGACTTTACAAGATATACTTGGGTCTTATTTTTATCCCATAAAAGTGATGCATGTTCAGAATTCAGAAGATTTTACAATTCTGCCATAGTGGGTTTATCTTTTAAACTGAATTCCATCTTGACAGATCATGGGGGTGAATTTGAAAACAAATCATTTTTTGATCTCTGTACAGAACTGAAAATTCTCCATAAGTTTTCTTCCCCTAGAACTCCAGAACAAAATGGAGTTGTAGAAAGAAAAAATAGAACCCTTGTGGAAATGGCCAGATCTATGCTCATTGAAAGTAAACTGTCTAAATCTTTTTGGGCAGAAGTTGTAAATACAGCTAATTTCATTTTGAATAGAGCATTAGTAAGACCAAAGATCAGAAAAATCCCTTATGAGTTGTTCAAGAATAAAAAACCAAGTGTGTCATATTTCAAATATTTGGTTGCAAATGTTTTGTTCACAATAACAACAAAGAAAATCTTAATAAATTTGATGCAAAGAGTTTTGAATCAATCTTCTTAGGTTATTCTGAAACTTCAAGAGCTTACAGAGTTTACATCTTGAAAAATAAGACTGTGGAAGAATCTCCACATGTCCTTTTTGATGAAAATTTGCAAAAGATTGACATTTCTGATTTGTGCAGAACTCAAAAATGTAATGATGAAGATGATCTTCTTGAACATCCATCTACAAATCTTGAAGATCAAGAAGTACCAAATGTTCATGAGGTTCTTGAAATGCCAACTTCAAGTAATTCAGGTAATCATGTTCCTAAAAATCATTCAAACTCGGAGGTAATTTCTGAACCCAGATTTTTAAGAGATCATCCACTTGAAAACATTGTTGGAAATTTGCAAGATGGAATAAAACCAGATCATCTTTTCATTCTGTCTTAGTTGAAGATTCTTTGGCTACTTTCCCAAATTGAACCCAAAATGTTGATGAAGCTTTATCTTGTGAAAACTAGATAAATATTATGCATGAAGAGCTTCATCAATTTGAACGAAATCAAGTTGGGATTTAGTACCAAAACCTTCAGATTTAACTTCTGTCATAGGAACTAGATGGATTTTTAGAAATAAATTGAACCCAAGAACTTGGTATTGATTTTGAAGAATCTTATACCTCTGTAGCAAGACTTGAAGCTGTTAGAATATTCCTTGCATTTGCTGCTTCTTTGAAATTCAAAGTCTTTCAAATGGATGTCAAGAGTGCTTTCTTGAATGGTTACATAAAAGAAAATGTATTTGTCAAACAACCCCCTGGTTTTGAAAATAACAAATTTCCCAATCATGTTTTTAACTCAATAAGGCTCTATATGGTCTTAAGCAAGCTCCAAGAGCTTGGTATGACCGGTTGAGCTCCTTTCTTGTAAATAAGGTACATAAGAGGAAAAATTGATCAAACTTTGTTTACAAAAACTGCAAAAAATCATTTTATTGCTGTTCAGGTTTATGTTGATGATATCATTTTTGGCTCCACAGATAATAATTTGTGCAATGAGTTTGCCCATCTTATGCAATCTGAATTTGAAATGAGTCTAACAGGTGAACTTATATTCTTTTTAGGTCTGCAAGTACATCAAACTGCGGAAGGAATTTTTCTAAGTCAAACAATATATGTCAAGGAGTTGCTCAAGAGGTTTGACTTCCAGAATATCAAGTCATCCAACACACCAATGGCCACAAGTGTAAGACTTGAGAGTGATGCTTTTGGTAAGCCTGTTAATGCTAAACTTTACAGAGGTATGATTGGATCTCTTCTCTATCTAACTACCTCTAGGCCAGATATTCAATTCAGTGTCTGCATGTGCGCCAGATTTCAAGTTAATCCTAAAGACAGTCACATGTCTACTGTTAAAAGGATTTTCAAATATCTTCTTTCTTCATGTGATTTGGGTCTTTGGTATCATGCTGGGTGTAAATTGGACTTAATTACATATAGTGATGCTGATTATGTCGGGTGCAAACTTGATAGAAAAAGCACTAGTGGGTTGTGTTTATATCTAGGAGGGTGTCTTATTTCTTGGGCTTCCAAAAAGCAACATTTTGTAGCTCTTTCAACTGCAGAAGCTGAGTATGTTGCTGCTGGTAGCTGTGGTACCCAAGTCCTTTGGGTCAAACATCATCTTCTAGATTATAATCACACATTAGGTTGCATTCCCATTCTTTGTGACAACACAAGTGCTATCAATCTGTCCAAAAATCCTATTCAGCATTCCCGCACAAAACACATTGACATTCGGCATCATTTCCTTCGAGATGAAGTCTCAAAGAATTCTTTTGAACTCCACTTCATTGACACAGAAAAACAAATTGCAGACATTTTCACTAAGCCTCTTGCAGAACCTAGATTCACTTCTCTTAGAAGGGAACTTGGTTTATGCAAGTTTTCTCATGTCTGATATCTTCATCTCATCTCTTTGTGCAAATAAAAGCCAGTCTCTCTTGCAAATAAATTCCTACTTCTCAGTTGCATTGGAATTCTTGGTATATCAAATAGTGATTTGAAGAAAGGCAAGTTAAGCTTGTCTGGACACTTTCACTATGCGTGAGTATATGTCTCCGCCAAGTATCAAGATTCATTTATGCAATTGTTAAGGGGAGTATTTGTTGAGGGGGAGTTATTGTCTATTCTTCACTCATTTCACTTGACATTTGTTGTCTATTTGAGCCTCAATCATCAGAATTTTTGAGTCATTGTGATATTTTCTTAAGAGAGAATTAAAACGTTGTAACTAAACTCATTGTGCATTTAGTTTAATTTCAAAGATTCATTATCATTTCAGGGTTAAGCAATCTTAATACTGAATGTTTTTTAAATGATTTGCAAAACACCATTATAGGCACATGAGTGGCTTTACTATTTCGCATGTGCATGTTTAAGTTTCATTTTTACCACATGTTAAAAATAATTTCTCTAAATTCAGAGTCATGACTTTTCTGGTCCAAGCAAACATATTCCTGCAAAACATCAAAAGAAAAATGATCAATCTGGAAAGATACAAACAGAGCACTACAAATTCTTGAACCACTGAGTAACCGGGTCATTTCACTTAAAAGTGATTTGTTTCGCGTCAAAAAGTGGAAATAAAATTTTCAACTCTGTATAAGATAATGAAAGTTAAACCACTGAGTAATCAGGAGATCTTGCATCTAATCAATGTGATCTCTTGCACTGAAAAGTGAGATTTAACTAATATATTCTTGTATTCTTTCCCAGTTAAAATGAAAGAAAATCAAATTGATAGGATGGAAAAGCTTAAGACCTTATAAAGTTCATGTTCACTGAGTTTAGACCTATTATTTTACATTGTGTTAAACTTAAAGCTCCTAACATCCTTGTTAAATATTTCTGCTCACTCATATAGGTCACTTCATTTCACACTTGCATCATTATTTTAACCACATTCAGATCATTATTCTTTGCTATACTTTGTGTTGAGTGTGTCTTTGTGATTAAACTTTATTGCACAATACAAAGAAAATAATAACTTCTCTCATATGTCAATATCACTTTGCCTCATTTATTTTGATCATTTCTGTCCTTTCATTTCTTATATTTCATTCTTGATCTCTTACAATCATTGTTTCTCTCTCTTATCTATCCTTTTGATGTTGTCAAAAAGGGGGAGAAAGTTCCTTAAAGGAAGAGAAAGTAAAAGTTTCTAGAAAAGTTTCTAGAGGGAGAAAGTCTTTATGGGGAGTAAGTTCAAGGGTGTATATGGTCAAGGGGAGTTGTTGCATTTAAGGAAGTCAGGTTATTGGGAGATTGTGCATATGTTTTGTCATCATCAAAAAGGGGGAGATTGTTGGGTTGAGTGTGTTTTGGAATTTCCTAAAGTTGTATTTTAATGATAACCAATGACATCACTCATACTTTGATTTTGATGATGACATATTGTGATTTTAATGATGACATGTTGTGATTTCAATGCTTAATGGGTGGAACATGTTAATGTTCAAACAACATATTTTTGATGTTTAATATCTCATATTTTAATGATAATATCTTGTACTAATGGCTTATGTGTTAATTTTGCAGGTGTATACAGATTTTGTCTTGGTAGTGTCGACACACCCCTTACTAGTGTCGACACAGTGCTTCAAACCCAAGGCAAAATGATGAAGAAATGGTCAAGTGGTGTCGACACAGGATCAAGTAGTGTCGACACTAGTCCCAGTTCCCAGAGAACCCAGTTGACAGTTCTGGACAGTGTGTCGACACAACCTGAAGTGGTGTCGACACTAGATCCAGTTCCCAGAAGACCTGTTTGGCAGTTCTGGACAGTGTGTCGACACAGCCTGAAGTAGTGTCAACACTAGTGACTCTTCCCAGAGAACCAATTCTGCCAGTTTGGGACAGTGTGTCGACACACTCTGTAGTAGTGTCGACACACTCCGGCTAAAACTCAATTTCGTGAAATCATCTGGACACGTGGCCGCTTGGGGTTCAAGGGGATCTGCCTAGATTTTTGTGCCCACATACCCTAAGGCCTTTTATGGACATATGGGGGTATAAATACCCATGTCCTTGGCACTCCAAAGACATCCCACGAAAGAGAAAGCCAAGACCATTCTGGAAAAAGGAGATTTGAGCGGGAAAGGCTCTGCATCCAGAGGAGCAGCAGAGCGGCGCCCCCAAGGGAAGAAGAAGGAGAAGAAGAGAAGGAGCTCGAGATTGCAAGAGTGCTGATCCAAAGGAGATCCAGCCAAGCTTGTAATTGGTCAGAGTCCTAAATTTTCTGGGGAATCTGTGTATGTGTTCTACACAGATCTCCCATTCTATTTGTCTCTA
Source organism: Colocasia esculenta (assembly GCA_014218235.1). Lineage (NCBI taxonomy): Eukaryota > Viridiplantae > Streptophyta > Magnoliopsida > Alismatales > Araceae > Colocasia > Colocasia esculenta. The sequence continues at coordinate 134,227,467 of CM024757.1, forward strand.
CCATTTCCATTGTATTGAGATAGATCGTGCTAGAGGATCTATTCTCTAAGTGTGCTTGGTCTAGCAGAACTTGGATCTATTGTGATCCAAAGGTTTGAGTACTTTGTACTCTGTGTTGGAGCCGTAGTGCTCTGGGTTGGAGCCGTTGTGCTCTGGTGCTTGAGCCGTGGTGCTCAAGGGCTTTTGAATTTGCTGAATTCACAAGTGGTCTTTGGAGTAGGTCGTTGTGCCTATCTCCTGGGGTTCTTTGAGTTGTTGAACTCAAAGAGGTTAGAGTTGTCGTGCTCTAGTTTGTACTGCACTTGTGTTAGTGGTTCCTCCGTTGTGAGGAGGTGGACGTAGGAGACACAAGTTGTGTTCTCCGAACCACCTTAAAATATTCAGTGCACTGTGGTTTGATGTGTGGTTTGCTGTTCTTATTCACTATACTCACATACCACACTTGGATCTGATCGAATTGTGTGTTTTACTTATTTTAATTCCACTGCCATACACACAATATCTTGTTCATTTACTAAAGTCACCTATCTGATCCCCAACATCTTCTATAGTCGAAGATTCCCTTCGACTGAAGCAAACTTCCTTCAACGGTGGAAGTCCTACTTTGACTGGAACGAAGTTTCTTCAATAGTTGAAGTAACACTCCGACTAAAAAAAGACTTAGTTCATAGGTCAAAGTCTAACTTTGACTTGTCTAGCTTCAAGGTTGAAGTCCTGCTTTGACTGTCTTAACAGTCGATGTTCACTCCGACTATAGAAGAAGTTCATAGTAATCAAACCTCAAGTCGATATCTCACTTCAACTATTATTGGGACTATCTTCACCAATCGAACTTTAAGTTGAATTTAATCTGCTTACTTGTATATTTGTTTCAGTCAATGTTTAAATATTATTTCTTATATATTCTTTTAGTGATAAATTTATTTCTAAATATTTCTTTAGCGACAAATCTAATATTTTCACATAAAGGTTAATATCACTTATTTTCTTAGTAATAACTAATAAAATCTCAACTAGGAGAAAATAATCCTTTAAGGCGTCATCTATACAACCTTTTTTCTATGGATAACAATGAAAATATTATTATGTATTTGTCATTTCAAAATCTTAGTCATTTCATTACAAATAAAATATTTCAAAATATCAATTTGTCTGATCAGAAGTATGAAATGCTTTGAAAAGCTATTCTAACTAGTAGACGGCACAAACATACTCCTAAAAATATTTCATATGCTGGTAGTCTACTCACTTTAACTATGTACAGATACACATAAATAGTAGTGTATAATTGTCTTCAAAGGAAGGAGTCTTCTAAACCTTTCATATATGTTTCTATTATCCACTGTACAATATTATTTTTACTGACCAAGGATATCTACTTGAAAAGAAATATTTTCTTATCTAATTTTGCATGCAATGCATTTAATACAACAACAATAGTAACATGCAAGATACTTTAAATAGGAAGAAGATGATTGTTACTCTCAAGATTAAAGATGTTACTCACAAATGAAATTCAACATCTACTTTCAAACGATCAAGTTGATCAATGGTTAGAAGACGAATTTGAAGCATATAAATAGGAGAGTCAAAACCAGTGGAAGTTAAATTTTAGAGAATTCTTCTTGCACAACCGTTGAGCTCTAAATGTTCAAAGATTTCTCATCATGAAAGCTCTTCAACTCCTACTCAAGCTTCAAGTCTCGTGGACTTAATGTGTCTCCAGAAGATCTTTAGAGTCCACCTTGAGAGAGAGTGTGTCTAGTTTAAATAGTCAAGCTCACTCATCTTTCTCTCTCTTTGAGTCCTTGGCTGTACTCAAACTTAGAGATCATTGATGTGAAATATGATCAGTCGACAAAGCAAGAGGGGAGGGGTGAATTGCTACACCCAATTAAAACAATCTTTGCCTATAACAAATTTGAACGAACTAGACAAACACTTTGACGCAGCGAAAGTAATATCAACGAAGGCGAAACCACGTGTTATCGACTATCCTATGTGTGCGTAGAAGGAGGTAGAAATAAGAAGGCAAACCACACAAGCATATACAGATTTTTAGGGTGGTTCGGCAACACCATGTGTGTGCCTACATCCACCACCTCACACCTTGTAAGGATTTTCTACGTAACTTGTTTGCCGGGTACAACCCAATAAACCCTCCAAACACACAATCATTGTTTCCGAGCACAACACTAAACCCACCTCGTGTCTGGGGACGAGACAACCCACACAGTGCTCACAAGTAGAGCACACATACACAGAGTGTTCTCAACTTCAGATATGAACAAATAAAAACTCTGACAGGAGAAACAACAAATTAAACAACTGAAGTGTAGATTCCCCCTGCCATAAAGATTCTGTCTTTGTAGCCGTCTCTACCAGACAATGTCACCGTGACAAACAGGTGATGTAGAATGCTCCAGAACAAAGGAAACACAAGATGGAGTTGTTGGATCGAAATGGCACTAATGATGTCCTAGAGGGGGGTGAATAGGACTTCTTGTGCTTTTAAAAAAATTATCTGAAATTGAACAACACTAAATAAATCTGTTAGATTTTAGTGTAGTGTGTGATTCAAGTGTAAATTGGTGGAAACAATCACACAAATGCACAAGGAGATTTATCCTGGTTCGGTCCTTCCCACATGGAAGTCCTACATCCAGTCCTCAAGCCAACCACTTGATATTTCACTAACTGCCAATAAACTTTGACCTTCTCTAACCCTTGAGAGGAATTACAAGCCCACTTGCTCCCAAGCAAGTCTTCCCTTACCAGGGGTACAAACACTACCATTAACAAGGTCTTCCCTACAGAAGAGGGGAAATGTAGGAACAATACTCCTGCAGGAATTACATAGAAAGATATGTAAAAACACTTGTATGTTTGTCTCAAGAGTGAGCAAACACACCTAATTCAAAAAGAATAAAAAGATAAGAGTTGCAACTAAAATCCTTTCTGAACAAGCAGAGTGGACTAAAATATTTCTAATTACAATTGCCACCCAAAGACAAGACTTCTGTGAGAATGGGAGAGCTTGGAGAATTTTCTGAATGTGGAGCTCTCAATCGTGTAGCTTGGAAGAAGTCTTGTGGAGATCTCTTGCTAACAGAAGGCAGAGAAGAATTGAAGAGGATGCTAGCACAGCTCTAAGTGTTCAGTTCTCTAGTTGTCTCTGGTTCCTTTCAAACTTCAGCTTCTTTTATAATCTTCATGAGGAATGTAGCCGTTTGAAAATGGTCGTTAGAGATCTGGCCGTTTGAGGAGAGACCTTGGATCCTTTGGATGCTTGCTGAGTTTGTTATCCATAGGTCCTTCTTTCTTTGCTTCTTTCCAATGTTTCTTGGACGAGGCTTGCAGCTTCACAGCTAAGATGTCAACTTCCAATTAAATAGACTGTAAGAGCTCCATGCTGAAAACGTGCTTCAATAATATCCTGCAGCAAAGACAAGACAAAGAGGCAGGGTACCTCCATACTTTCTGAGGTAGGTAAGTCATAGAAAAATAAAAAGTATGGAAACCTTGGATAGATAGCTTTTCAGACCAATAAAGCATGGACAGACAGTTTGCAAACAAAGGTATGGACAAGTTCTGATAGTGGTAGGTGAGCCTCTGTCAAATGCCATACGTCTGAAAATAATAAATGCAGCATATCTTCTGAAATGAAGAAAATCCGGGCTACTGTCATGAAGGAAGAGATCAATTTGAACAAATGTATTCAATATATTCATTTGACAATTTTAGAAGAATATTTTAAGTATAATATGTCTTATCATGTCAGAATATATTAAATAATTTAATAGACAGAGAAAATATTCAGTCAATGTAGTTTTTAATAGAAATCATATCAAGGAAGATAAAATGATAACCAATCAAGATTTCATAAGATGATAAATAGTATTTTTTACAGGAAAAAATACAAGTACTGGACTTGTCAGTGAAGTCGAATTCAGAAGAGTGTAATTCGACTCTAGGAGTCGGAGATAGAATTATAGGAATGGATAGATTCGACTTTATCAGAAGTTGTATTAAGATAATATCATTCGACTTTCCAAGTCAGATAGAAATGCATCTGAAAGTCATAATTCAACTTTCATGGAGTTAAACAGAACCAAGACAGAGAATTCAACTTTAGAAGTCGGATATAGAAGAATTCGACTTTTGAGAATTGAAGTCCAAAATGAAGTATCTGATTGTAGGAAGTCGGATTCAGAGGAGTTAGATTCTGAAGTATTCAACTGTATAAAGTCGGAGTTGACAGTCGGACAGACTGAACTTGGAAAATTTTAGAGATGATCTAGTGCAGAACTTTTCGATTCTAAAGGAGTCGGAGTCCACAGTCGGATTGTGATGTCTGTGGACTTAGAAAATTTTTCGAGATAGAGTTTGTCCAAACTATTTTTTTGTGATATGTATATTTAATTTGTAGAAAGTCTTTTAAAGGTTTTGTCATAGATAAACACGATGTTATAATATCTTATATTATTTTCTTATGGGTAGTTGCTCAACAATTCTCCCCCTTTTTGTTAATGACAAAAATCTTTAAATAGACAGTGAAAAACAAATTATAACTTCAAACACATAATCTCTTGAAAAAATTTAGTGATTTGTTTTCTATTTTATTAGTGCTTTCTCCCCCTTTGTGGCATTAACATAAAAGGTAAGATAGCAAAAAAAAAGATTGCATTCAGAAATTCATAGATTGTATTCAGAAAATTTAAAGATGTAGGTACAAAATAGTATCTAAGACCTGGATAAAGAGCTTGGTAAATATAATGAACGGGGATCTGATCTAGATAAGGCCGGAGAAGGTCCCACAACTTCTTCTCATTGTCAGGGAAGAAGTTCACAAACAGACTAGCATCAATTTTATAGTTGGGACCTATAAAAGGAAGTTTTCTATGAGATTTGATATGACGCTTGTGGTACCAATCAAGCTTGGTATAATAGTGACTTCGACGCAGAAGATTCTTGAGAGGAACAAATTTCCTAGAGGCTGCTAGATGAAGAAAGTCATGCACTATAATATTCCAGTGCAAGCCTTGGGAGATAGCTGCTTCCTTAGCCTGATAGTACACCAAGTACCTCTGCTCCCACCTATGAGCAAGAGACTTCCAAAGGTCATTATAGGCTTTGCAAAGATACTCAGTGACAGAAATCTTCAGCTTCTCACAATCTGCATGATCCTCAGGATAAGCTGCTGCCCATTGATCTTCTGTGAACCGCTCAGACTCAGCAAAACAAAGCTGGAAATCCATCATATGCTGGGAATTCTTTGGAGCTTGCATAAGCACAAACCTATGGAAAGACAGTTTTAATTTGTACTTGATTCTAAATCTGGAGGCTATCCAGATGTGCCTGTTAAAGATTAGCTGAGCAAAGTCCTTTCTTGATGAAATGGCTCCAACTAAAGATGGATACAAACCAAATGGTAATCCAACTGTCATGGAGGGGGTGATTTCTATCTGCCTTTAGTGACATCAGACAGCCCTAATTTAGGTCTGGCAAAATTGATATCTTTCATCCTTGAATACTTAGCCTGAGAGTCTCTAATGAAGGTTCCAAACATGTCATAGAACCTAAGATTCAGGTGGAGACTAACATCCATAAATTGGTTTCTGGACAAGGTTTGCTAGTACCTGGTGGCTTCACCAGGATAGAGTTCAAGAAACTCTTTGGATTTAAGAGTATGGCATTTCTAAGAAATGAGCTAGAGATCAGATAACACGATTTGGGTAGAATGAATAAGAGTAGGAAGCCAGTCTTCAAACATGAGACCTGGCATTTCATGAACTTCAAGGAATGCCCTGATGGACAAAATTCCCTAAACGTGTTCATATGGTGTTCTGAGTGGTAGATGAAGGCATACCAAAATGGAGGAAGAAGTTTGGTAGGGTTGTCTTTTAGCATGCGCCCACCTTTTGATGAAAGTTGAATACTATGAAGTATTTCTGAAAGGGAGAGGGTGGATCTGCCTGCTAAATATGAGGAGGCAGTAGGAAGAGAGGAAAAGAAATTTGGAGGTTGTGTGTGGAGAGGAGGAATGGTTGCCTTGGATTGCTTGAATTGGTATTTCAAAGGATAAATTTTGAAATTTGTATTATCAGAGGCAATTGGTTGATCCTCTGGAATAAATGTAGAGGGAGGAGGATCAGAGGATGTAGGAGGTGGAGTTTGTTCAATAATGGAAGGAGTGGGAGCAGTGGGTGCAGTAGGAAGAGATGAGGAAGTAGGGGGTTGTTCTGGTTCAGAAGGAGCAGGATCAGTGGTAGAGGTGTGAGCAGAAGGAGTTGGTTCAGGAGGAGGAGGAGGAAAGAGGACACAGGTTTACCATTTTTATGAAGTCTTCTCTTCACCTTCCTCTTGAAGGTCTTGACCTTGGACCTTACATCAACAACTAGATCCTGAGACTCAAGGGCCTCTTAAGCCTAGACTTCTGCTGCTAAAAAATAGGCTCAACCAAAACTGAAATCTACTACTGCTGAATTTCTTCTTCTACTGCTAGGGACTGCTCTGGCACTAATTGCTCCTTCTCTTGTTGCTGCTCTTGCTGTTGCTCTTGTTGCTGCTCTTACTGTTGGACATGTTGCTCTTCATGCTGTTGCACATCCTCTTGTTGTTCCTTATGTTGCTGCTGTTACTGCTACTACTGCTCTGGCTCTTGCTGGGTGGATGAAGGTGCAGATGGCTGATAAGTGCCCTGATGGCACACTAACTGAAGTAAGAGGTCCTTCATTTGCTTGACCTCATCAGCCAAACCATCAAACTTTGCATCAACAAATTCAACTTGCAACTGAAGAACTGACAAGCTCTCTTGTTGCTTTGTCAGTAAGTCCAATATAGTATTCAAACTGTTGCTACTCTCCCCCTGAGACCTTGGCCGGTCTCAAACTGAGGAGGGGAGGAATGATGCTACCTTTCTTCAAAATATTTCTCCATAGGAGTAGAACTGGGAATGTCATCTTGTTCTTGTGCTACTCCTTTTCCTCTTAAATCTCTTAGAACTTGACTGATTGTTTCTTCTGGTGCATCTTGTTCTAGACGGGAGATAGGAACTTGACTTTGCTGAAATGACTCTTCTTCTTGAACATGACTTCTATTCTCTCTTCTTCTTCTCTGGCTTCTTCTTCTTGTTGCCTTGCTGGAACAGATGATAGACCCAATGCTTCATCAGGAAATACTTCATGGGTGCACTGAGGTACAGATTCCTTAACCCATAGTTCTGGGCCTTGTCTTCCAAGATGTAGTGGCTTCTCCTCAAGGTAGGTAAGCCAATCTTCTCTTTCACGCCTGTTGGAATATCCCCACTTAGATCTACTGAGAAGTGTTGTGTCCTTGGTTTTGATGATGTCATAAATTAAGTAAAAAAGCCATAAACATTTGACTCTTGGCATTTGTATCACAGGAACAACATATTTGAATCAAGTGAAGAAGTCAGTATTGTCCTTAAGGTCGACACTGCTCAAGAACCAGGTCGACACTAATGGTTCTTTCAGTGATGCGCTGAGGAGAAATAACCAGTTAAGGTCGACACTACTCGAAGATAAGGTTGAGACTAGTGGCTTTCCCGTGTTGCACTGAAGTGAAGTAATCAGATAAGGTTGACACCAAATATGGATCAGGTCGACGCTATTCAGGCCTTCAGCCAGTTCTTTGAAGGAAGCTCTTAGGTCGACAATATTTCACATTGTTGGACAGATGTCAGTGTTATGATTAAGGTCGACTCTGAAAGGATTGATAGTCGACTCTAATGGGAATATTTCTGGGCCACATGATGTTCTTCAGGTATGTGTGTGTTGACACAGTATTATGGATGCGTCGACACTTCAATACTTAGAATCTTTCATCAAAGTATCTGCCAGTGCATAAGTATTGGGCACGTGACCCTAGGCCATCCGTTAGGACTTCGGGTTCACATCACTTGTTTCTGGAAGATGCCATCCTTTGGCGGCAAAAAGATTCTCACAACTTTTGGGAATCTATTGAGGGGCCCACTGCAGAAGATTACGGTGATCAGATCAAAAGAGGTGAAGCGTCCCAGTTGTTGAAGTGATCACGCACAGTTTGAAGAAAAGAGATCGTAGAGTGCGAAGAACTGAGGAGAGGCAGATATCTGTGTTCAGGAAGAATAGGCGACTTCAGCATTGAGTCAAATCGAAAGAAGGTGCTGCTTGATCGAGGCAATCTGCGACGTTGAAGAATCGTTGCTGACCACAGAGAACAGAGGATCAAAATTCTTCTTCGACTCAGAGGCGTGTGATCCGTATGCTGCAATCAGAAGAAGAATTCATCTAAGGAGAAGTTTGAATTGAAGCTAGAGAATCCTCAAATCAAATCTAGCTATTGTGCTGAGAGTTTGATCATCTCTAAACTTCTCTAGATATCTGTTTGCTTTGATACTTTTCAATTTCTTCAATTATGATCACTGTGTTTGGTGGCCATCTAAAGATGATCATTTTTCTGTCAAAACCACTTACAATTTGGTTCGTTCGGTTGGAATCAAAAGATCAGCTATGTCTAAAATTTGGCACAATAAATACTACAAAAGAGCTTCTATGTTTTGCTGGAAGCTTCTTCACAGGGTGGTTTCTGTGGACCAAAGAATTGCTGAAAGTGGTGTGGCCATGGTATCTTGTTGCTCTTGCTATAGGTCTCCTAACTTTGAGGATTACAATCACCTTTTTCTTAATGGCAAG